>JARGCV010000032.1:4400000-4642500 GCA_034064705.1 Bothrops alternatus
CAGGGGTCCCCAATCTATGGGTTGCAGCCCAGGATCAGGCTGCAGGCTCTTGGCCAGCAGGCCATGGAAATGGCTGGCTAATGCACGCACACATGGACGTGCATCCCCCCCCACTTGCTCTAATGCAGCGGTTCTCAACCTGTGGGTTGCGACCCCATTTGGGGTTGAACGACCATTTCACGGGGGTCTCCAAATACCGCAGTCCGCCATTTTTTTTTGTTGGCCATTTTTTTGGGGGGGGTCGACCATTTTTTTTCAGGTCGGCCATTTTTTCCCCTTTGCGATGCGGGCCGTCGCGCCGCGCATGTGCGATGCGGGCCCGCCATTTTTTTTTATTTTGGTCAGCCAGTTTTTTTGGGTCGGCCATTTTTTCCCCTTTGCGATGTGGGCCGTCGCGCCGCGCATGCGCGATGTGCCCCGTCGCACCGTGCATGCGCGATGCGCCCCGTCGCACCACGCATGTGCGATGCGGGCTGGGGTCGAGCCCCGGAAAAGGTTGAGAACCGCTGCTCTAATGCCTGCGATCCTGTTTGCACATGCACATGGGCACGAATGGGGACGCTAGTGCAGGGCGGGTGTCTGTGGCCCGTTTGTGCATGTGCCACTAGCCCAGTGCAAACGGGACACTAGCTGCCATGGGGAGTGCACAGCCATTCACGCATGCACATGGTGCCAGCACATGCTGTGCCAGTGTGAGTGGCCTCCTGTGCGCACATGCCAATTTTGAAGATGCTCTCCTTCCCTCTGGTCCGTGAGCCCGGAAAGGTTAGAGACCTCTGGTCTAGGGTAGGGCCACTCATACAGGCCCTTTTTCCCTGCAGGTGATGACACTAGTGAGTCAAAGGGTATTCAAAGAGTGATCAGTCCATGCCAATGGACTGATATTAATGTCCTTCACTACCAGGTCACATTTCAACCACCCAGAGACAAAACCCCAGATCTAACGTGCAACTGCTAGGAGGAGAACTAGACCATTGATGATGATTGCCTTGGAGACACAAACTCCTGAGTTGCCCCAGACTCAATGCCCCTAAGCAGCAAATTGAAATGCTCAAACACCAACAACTCTATTGCCAGCCCAGTGATGGAATATAGCAACTCAGGTGGGGATATTGTTTCCCGGAGTCATTTGCTGAGACGCGTGGCTATAGAAATCAAATAAATAAATATCACTGGATGGCAGTGAGAGGGATGCACCACCAGTAAGCCCCCATCATCTCCTAGGGCTCAACTTCAACCAAAGTCCTTCACATCTGGTTATCAATGGAGTGGAGCCTCTGAAAGCCCATGACTCATGGATGACAACAGCCACCCATCTTCCCTTTCCCTGAGAAGGTACAGCTGCTGAAACCCCAGTAGGCACAACTCCAAAGGGATATACTTCCCCCTCTAAGCCTGACTAGATTTTGGATTAAGCACGCCTGCTTTCTAATGCACTCAGTGGGAACATCAATGGCTATAATTCCTGTCTTGCCCACTTTAAGAACCTAACCATTTTTCTTTAAAAATATATTCTCTATGTCTGCAGACATTGAGATTCATCTTCACATTTCCCCTCCCTATCTCCCCCCACTTTTTCTTATTTTAGTTACAGTCTCAGTGAGATTTGATTCCCCACTTTTTAAGATGCAAAATTTTTGCAATGTGGTTGCTTGGGAAAAGGTGAATTCTGCCAAAACACAAGTTACATATCTACATTGGATCAGAATGAAAAGACTCAAGGGAACTTAAGGAAATGAAACAAAAAGCCTTGGAGAGATATTCACTTCTGGAGGATATGGGGGCCGGAGGTTGTGTATCAGGAGATTTAGGTCAATGGAAATCTTAAGAGCTCAGACATGAAACAAATGAGTAGAAAGAGGTAGCTTTAAATAATCTCAGTTACTTGGCAATTTCCCAAGTTTTGTCATTGTCTACTTGGGTTCTGCAACTTTGGGAGCTGCTGGAGACTTCCATTTGGGACTGTTTTCATTCCCTGCCCATTCTAGGGCCTCTAAATTGACTACCTGGTTGTTTTAACCCTGTACAATCTTAGAACATGAAGATGAACCCAGATTATCATGAACCAATCAGAGTTTTCATAAACCAATTTAGAGGATGCAGAAATTATCAATCCAGTGCTTGTTGGAGCCCCCACTTCAAAGAAAAAATTATTACATGTAGAGTAGAGTAGAGTAGAGTAGAGTAGAGTAGAGTAGAGTAGAGTAGAGTAGAGTAGAGTAGAGTAGAATAGAATAGAATAGAATAGAATAGAATAGAATAGAATAGAATAGAATAGAATAGAATAGAATATCATCTAGTCCTACCCCCTGCCCTACACCATTTCTGACAGATGGCAGTCCAGTCTCTTCTTGAAAGTCTCCAGTGATGAAGCATCAACAACATCTGAAGGCAGTCTGTTCCATTGGTTGATTGTTCTCACTATCAGGAAATTTCTCCTTATTTCCAGGTTGAATCTCTCCTTGATCAGTTTCCATCCATTATTCCTTGTCTGCCCTTCAGGTGCTTTGGAAAATAGGTTGACCCCCTCCTCTTTGTGACAGCCCCTCAAATGTTGGAATACTGCTATCATGTCTCCCCTGGTCCTTCTCTTCACTAGACTAGCTATGCCCAGTTCCTGTAACCGTTCTTCATGTTTTAGCCCCCAGTCCCCTAATCATCTTTGTTGCTCTTCTCTGCACTTTCTCTAGAGTTTCAACATCTTTTTAATAGTGTGGAGACCAAAATTGGTTGCAGTATTCTAGGTGTGGTCTTACTAAGGCTTTATTGAGTGGTATTAGTACCTCACATGATCTTGATTGAATCCCTCTGTTAATGCAATTTAGGATTGCATTGGCTTTTTTGGCTGCTGCCACACATTGTTGGCTCATATTTAATTGATTGTCCACTAAGACTCCAAGATCCCTCTCACAGTTACTGCTATTAAGCCTGGCTTCACACAATTTATATGTGTACTTTTGGTTTTTTTTCCCCTTGGTGTAAGACTTTACTTTTCTCTAAGTTGAATTTCATTTTGCTAGATAGCGCCCAGTGCTCAAGTCTGTCAAGATCCCTCTGGATCTTGAGCCTATCATCTAGGGCACGGGTGTCAAACTCACCACGTCACGTGATATGTCACAACGTATCACAACTTTTTTTTGCATTGCTGGAGCTGGGGTGGGCACTGCCTCTGTATGATGCAACCGGCCCGCCGGCTAGCAGTTTGACACCCTTGATCTAGGGTGTTGACTATTCCTGCCAGTTTAGTGTCATCTGCAAATTTGATGAGTTCCCCTTCTATTCCGTCATCTAGGTCATTTATGAAGATGTTGAAGAGTACTGGGCCTAGGACAGAACCTTGTGGTACCCCACTGCTTATTTCTCTCCATGTAGATGTAGTACCATTAAGGACTACTCGTTGAGTGTGGTTTGTCAGCCAGTTAAAAATCCATCTGATGGATTTTTTGGCCACACATCTCTAAATGTCCAGTTTGGAGATTTGATATTCTTCTAACAGATCATTTAAAAATTTAAAAATTGGGATAAATATGTCTAGTTTAAAATTTAAAGTTCTATCATTTCTTTTAAGATGTCGCATTTTAAAATTTTCAGTGTTGAATAGGGCTCAGGTGCTGCATTCTTTCTTGTCCTGTCCTGGAATGTTCTGGAATTATCCCTTTCCTCCCTGCCTTCTTGTGAGCTTTATTTATCCCTTTTTTCTCTACCTTTATATGTTCTGTATTTGCTATTGTCTACTCAGCTTTTATTTTTTTTGCCTTGTGTTCTGTAATTTAATTTTTTGTTTTTTTAATTTTTATTATTATTGTTGTTGTTGTTGTTGTTGTTGTTGTTGTTGTTGTTATCCTCTCTTGCTACTTGTTTTCGTCTGCCACTACAGTTATTCAGCTCCCTGCTTTCCTACTGGCTATTCAACTCTTTGCTTTTCTATCAGCTATTCAGCTCCCCCTGCTTTTCTCAGTCTGCTTTTCCCTGACTGTTGGTCTGCCACGCTGTTCCATTGCCGTTCGCAGTCACCAGTCTATGTTCTGCTGTGTCATTGCTGTTTTCTTGCCAGATCCCCTCCCATTATTTTCAGTTCATTCTATGTGCTTTGCTGCTTTAAGGATAATAGAGTTGCTTATATAAAGAAAAGCCGAATACTCTCAAGTTGTCATTGTTACTGCTTATAGGCAGCATACAATTTCTGACAAAAAAAATTGGGCACGAGGGATTACTTGGTACCATGTGATTTGATTAACGATTGTGGCGATTCACGACTTAACCATCACTGTAAAAGAAATTGCCATAAAATCAGGTCTAATTCATCTTATGACTGCAATGATTTAGGATGAAAATTCCGGTCCAGTTTGCTTTAAGTCAAGGACGACCTGTATTTATTTTTTTATTTTTGTTGATTTTTAAAAAAATGTTGTTAGCAACCCAGAGTCAGTCATTTGAGATAGGCAACAAATAAGTAAATGAGTGAATAAATAAAGGTGGAGTTGGGCCAAATGTATTAGTTCACTTCAGTCTCTAGTCTAGAGACTGAGAAGTGGAGCAAGGCAAGAGTCTGGTGCCTACTACTTAGAAAATCAAGCTGAAGGATGTACTAGAGATTATGAATTTGAAATTTTGTGGTTTCTGGAAGCAAGCTGTATAAAAGCATAATAAACAAAATAAACTGAAGCTAGAATTAGTATTGTGCTTGCTAATAAAGCTCCTTGTGGAATTTAACAGAGTCTCTGAGTTCAAGTGGTGGGAGGCATGAATGGCTGAAGCCTACCCAAAAACCTCTTGGAATTCCAAATCACAAATCCACTAGAACAGGGGTAGTCAACCTTGGCTCTTTTATCACTCGTGGACTTCAACTCCCAGAATTCCACGAGTGATAAAAGAGCCAAGGTTGACTACCCCTGCACTAGAAGATAAGTGGCTTAGTGATGCTGTGGAAATCCAGTGGGCAGAACCCAATCAGCACATTTGCTGCATGCAAAAGAATTCTTGAGGAACATCTTGAAGGATCTCCTAGAAAAGCACTGCTGGAAGATGACCTGACTCCTGCACAAAATTGCTACTATGGGAACAAAACCCTTTGCAAAGTACCAATTTGCTAGAACGTCACTTACTCACTGCCAAGTTAGGCAATAAATCATAGCTTTCCAGATGCTTAGCATCTTATTCAGTGCTTGACCTTCTCCTGGGGTGGCAGAAAACACAGACAATTCAGCTGGATTAGAAACTTTATTGCAAACAAGAATGAAGTCTTCAAGGTAACAGCTGACTGTTCACAGCAGTATACATAAGCCAGAACCTTAATACATTTATTTCAATGCTCCAGAGTTCAGATTTTTTCCTCTTGCTTTCCTCAGTTAATCAATACTTGATGACTTCAAGAGGCTGCGGAGGTACACTTCAATAACAATTCCCTCTAGTCTGAAAATTGCTGGTTCCTTCTCCAGTAGTTTTAACTTTAAAATTATTACATGTTTTAACCACTCTTCCAAAGGACCTTTCCTGTTATTCTTACTTAGCTTTATCCTTAGATTACAAATAATTTCCTTCTTTCCATCATCTACCTTTCTGATCACTAAACCCACAAATCACAACTTCATTTTTTCTTTTTTCGGCAAAAAACCCATAAGAGATCTCTAGTCACTAATAATATAATTATTGTTCTTTCTCTCTAATTAAACAAATCAAACTAATCAATGTTGGCATCTCTGCTAATTCTGTCCTCTTCACCAACCATCTCCCCATTGTGGGTATTTCAGTGTCTTTCCATTTTTGTGTATATAATAATCTTATAACAATTGTATATAAAAACAATCTTCTATAACTTTTTAAAATTGTCTATCCATTAGTCCCGAGAAAAGCTCTGTTGCAATTGAATATTATCTTTAAATTTCTTTGTATCACTGGCTGTATTTTCTGCTGTTTTGCAAGTCCACCAGACATGATGAAATGACCTCTTCCACACCAATGTTCTAAAAAATCTTATGGGGCCCATCTGGGCCTGACAGATATTCTTTTTAATAAAAATAATGCTATAGGCTGATCATTTGCTTTGAAACATGGCAGTTTCATGTGTTTTAAATTAACTTTAAAGCAAAGGTAAAAAATGAGATGGAAAAAGGTGAGGGAACAACAGCACACTTGGGTATTGTGTTGACATTTTTATTTCTTTTACTAATTAATGCAGACATGTTGATATTTGTGATATATGATTACAAATATTTTATTCTAGTGCAATGTTTCTCAACCTTAGCCACTTTAAAATATCTGGATTTCAACTCCCAGAATTCCCCAGCCAGCTCTGCTAGTTTGGGAATTCTGGGAGTTGAAATCCATATATCTTTAAACAGCTAAGCTTCAGAAACACTGCTTTAGGGGCTTCTTTCTTTATATTTTACAATATTTTTTTTTATTCTTTATTCCTTTCTTTATATTTTACAATATATGTTATAATATATTGCAGTCTGCTTCAATATTATTTTTATCCTATACTTATGCTGTACTTAATTACAAGCTCGTGATCTGTGATAAAATGCGACAGAATAGTATATTCGGCAATTGCTTAAATTCAGAGTCATATTCTAGTTTTACTACAGTCTTCTATCCCTTCCCTGGATTTCTAGTTTTATTGACTGTGAGCAAATTGGTGTTGCCAATTTGTCACTTTATAAAGTAGTCATCTCCTATGTGGATGCTACAAACTTCAATTTCCAGAATTCTCAGCAATGGCTATGCTGGCTGGGGAATTCTGGGAACTGAAATCCAGAGGATTTGTAAAAATGGCTGTAAAGTACAGTACCATCCTGGTATATGACGATGTTGACATAGACAATAGATAAGAAAAGCTTATTTTATTTGGAAAGAAGGAAGAGTGAAAAAAACATATCCACTTTAGAATAACAAATTACAGCAGTCTGATGCAATTAATTAAATTGCTAATTATGGGCTTTCAGAAGATGAAGGGAAATATTAAGAAACTGCCAAAAATATTTATGGATTCAATTGTTCAGTTTATTCTCTAGGATAAACGCGGTAAATTACATATAATTATGCAGACATACAGACTTATAATGTAGAAATGTTTAAAGATTTAAAGTCAGTCAAGACCAATTCATCCTAGCCATTTCCATTTAGACCACTTTTGCTAATGCATTGGCTTGTATTCCAGCACGACTTAGGGCTGCAAGTTGAAGGGACTCACAGAGACTAGAACTAAAATATGTTATTGAGACAGGCTACAGCAACAGCAAGTCTGATCATAGATTTTCCCCTTCTTATACTCCAGGACAGAGGTAGGCAACTTTGGCTCTTTTATGACTTGTGGACTTCAATTCCCAGAATTCCTGAGCCAGCATGACTGGCGCAGGAATTCTGGGAATTGAAGTCCACAAATCATAAAAGAGCCAAGGTTGCCTACCCCTGCTCCAGGAAGTCAGGGAAAAGCCATTCTGAGTCCCTTCCTAATATTTTTCCCTTCTCTCTCAGCTCAAAGCATATTTATGCACGTTTTATTTTTGTAATTTTTTCTAAAAATGGTTTCTAAAATGGTTTCTCCCAGGTCATTTCCATGGTTCTCCATTTTGCTTCTGGGCAGTCTATAAGTCAGTGGTGGTGAACCTATGGAATGGATGCCAGAGGCGGCACCCAGAGCCCTCTCTGTGGGCACATGTGCCATTGCCCCAGCCTTGCCTCCCCCCATGATCCCCTCCTCTCCAGCAGCCCCCCTGAAGGAGAGTCGGCCTTGTTAGTGGCCCACATGGAGCAGTGCAGCCAAGGACATGCAGCCAGGCAGCGTAGACAAGACTCTGCCCTCATGCAGTTGATGCTGCAGGGTGCGGGCAGAGGGTATGGCCACCATAGCGCTGCTGGGCTTCTTGGGCGATCTGCGACAGGCCCTGGAGGCGGTGAGTAGTCCTGTGGGCAGGCGGGGTGAGGGATGGGGGGCAGAGCGGGGGCGGGGCCAGTTTTTGGACACTCGGTCTCTAAAAGTTTCTCTATAGGTAGTCCTTGACTTACAACCATTTGTAAGTCCTTGATCATTCAAAGTTACAATGGCTCTGAAAAAAAAAAGTCTTATCACTGTTTTTCACACCACCGCTGCAGCATCCCCCTGGTCATGTGATCAAAATCCAGACATTTGGCAACTAGCATGTATTTATGATGGTCACAGTGTTCTAGGGTTATATGATCACCTTTTGCAACCGTCTGACAAGCAAAGTCAATGGGGGAGACTTCAATTAACAATTTAATGTTACCCTGTGGTAAAATGGGTGGCCAATAAATTTTATGAATAAATAAACTTAGTGTTACTTAATAACTGCAATGAGTCAAATAAGAAAGGTTGTAAAAAGGGGCAAAAGAAGTCAATTACTGTCTTGCTTAGCAACAAAAATTTTAAGTTCAATTGGGGTTGAGGACTATCTGTGTTGGGGAACTCCTGAATAGATTCTAAAATATAAGTTGCCCTCTAGCTACGATTGGTGACTTAGCAACCATTCAAAGTTATAACAGACCTCAAAAAAGGGAGTTACAGCCCAGATACAATGTTCTGACCACTGCCCTCCTGGCTGCAGTCACATGACTGATTTTGGGTGCTCGGCAATTAGCCCGTGATTATGACTGTTTGCAGTGCTTCATGATTATGTGACCACAGTTTACAACATTTTTGCCAGAAACCAGCATTTACTTCTGGTTTCTAGCAAAAACTGTTCCATAGCAAACAATGGGTTTGCTTAACGACCATCATGTCCACTTATCAACCATGACATTCACATAATAATTGCCACAAAAAAAGGTTGTGAAATCAGGTATGGTCTTTGGTTACCCACTTTATTACTATCACAATTTATGACCAAACTTGTAGTCTCAATTATGGTCATAAGTCAAGAACTACCTGCATATAGAATGTATTCTATATTCTATGTTCCAGGGATCAATATAATAATATAATAAATGTAATCTAATTAACATAACATAATATAACATCACAACACAAAACATGACATATAACAATATTGTCTCTTAGTCCTAGGAAAAATAAACTAGAAATAGAACTATACCTCCCAGTTTCCAGAGAAACCTTAAACCATGATAGCCCTTCCTGTTCGGGTGAATTGGTAGGCAGCCTTAAATGGTATTGAAACCAGTCCAGTACTTAGGGGCTATTTACCATGCAGAGGGAACACCTCAAACTGCAGTTTTGTGGCTCATGGGCTCATGATATGCAATAACTTTGAAGAAAATTGAGCTCCAACAGCTTTTTTACTGTCAAAAATGCGTGCCACGTTTCTTTACTGCCGCTCAACAGCTTCTGACCCATAGATCTAATCTGGCCTGCAGGACTTCAGTGGAGACCTCTCCTGTTAAATGAATTCAAGTGATTATGTTCAAGAGCTTCCATTTCACTGAAAGAGGTACTATCAGCTGCTGCTGCCACCACTCCAGATAAACAAGACAGGAAACACAACTAGATGAGCTAAATCTATTTTATTAACAGAATATCATAAGACGGAAGGTACAAACCTCTCACACACACACCCCACTCTGCTGTGTCCAGTGGTGGGATTCACCCAGTTCGCACTACTTTGGCAGAACCGGTAGCTAATGTTTTGTTGCCCAGGCCCAGAATGGACTTCCAGAAGCAGCATCCACACAGAGAACCGGTTGTTCACAAACTGTACCTGAATCCCACCATTGGCTGGGTCCATTAGTGGGAGTCTTTTCTAGATTTGTTTCTCTGACCATTAAGCCACTGGGGGCTCCTGCTTCTCTTATTGGATTGTTTCCTAGGCAGCAACTCTTCCCCCCTTTCCCCAAGGTTAGCCAGGCGTTCCATTACAGGTGTATATCTAGGGCAGGGGTTCTCAACCTTGGCAACTTTAAGACTTGTGGACTTCAACTCCCAGAATTCCTCAGCCAGCAAAGCTGGCTGAGGAATTCTGGGAGTTGAAGTCCACAAGTCTTAAAGTTGCCAAGGTTGAGAACCCCTGATGTAGGGGAAGGGATTCAGAAGAGGAGGCTTCCCTTTCTGGAAAAAAAAAAAAACCCTGCTGTTCCCTCCCTTTATCTCTGACATCACCTGGTTTACCAAGGGCTTGGATAAATTATTTTTTTTTCCCAGTGGATTAGTTCCCAGCCTATTTTCGTCTGCGGGTTTAAGATACTGCACAGTAGATTCAGTGGTCCTGTTGATTATACAGCATAAAAAGAGGAAAAGACGAGGAGGAGAAGAAGATCTAGGTCACAATAGTGGAAGAGCCACCTTTTAAACTAAGAACCTGAGGCAAGTCAGGAATTAATTAAGTGCCAGGGGCACTAGGCTCTATTGTTATGGATAGCCTCTGCAAGGAGAGGGTAAAATGGTATCTCTCAGTGGGCTTACCAGTTCTCTCTGACAGATGCCTTCTGCCAAGCTCACATATTGCTTAATGGGAGAATATAGCTGTGGTTTTTGATGAATGGGAAATGGAATCGTAATTGTTACCATGAGACCAATTCATCAACATGCCTTCATTATAGGTTGGCCTACAAAATAATCTGCCTTTTCAGTACACCACTGTCCTCAATTTATGAGCACAATTGGGACCAGAAATTCCATCGCTAAGCAAGACAGTTGTTAAATGAGTTGTGCCAGATTTTACATGTCTTACCGTGGCTGTTAAGTAAATCATTGTAGTTGTTCTGTTAATCACATGGTTGTTAAGTGAATCCGGCTTCCCCCCATTGACTTTGCTGGCCGGAAGACGGCTGGGAAGGCCACAAATGGTGATCACGTGATCCCAGGACACTGCAACCATCCTAAATACATGTTGGTTGCCAAGCTCCCGAATTTTGATCATGTGACCATGGGGATGCTGCAAAGCTCGTAAGTACAAGCACCAGTTGTAAGTCACTTTTTTTTTAATCAATAGATATATATTTGTACATGTAAACCAGGGGGAAAATCAAGTTAACTGCTATCCAACTTAATACAATCGATTTAAATTTGTAAACATTCTTCACTCCGTATGTCCAGATTTAACTATAAGCCAGATACATTTTCTTTGATTGGTGTTTCTCTTGTATGTAGTCTATCCAGTGTTTCCAGTCCAACATATATTGTTCATTTGAGCGATCCTTCAAAAGTCACTTTTGTCAAATTGCTAGCAGTTTAGGATTGCATCAGACAACTTTGAAGGAATGGTGAGCTACAGTAGATGGAAGAAAAAAGCAGTGCTGAAGTAGTGGTGAAGAGAAAAAAATATTTGCAGAACACACTAATCAAGGAGAGAAGCAACCTAGAACTAAAGTAATTTCCTGACAGAACAATTAATCAGTGGAGTGACTTGCCTCCAGACGTTGTGGGTGTTCCAACAGTGGAGGTTTTAAAGAGATTGGACAGCTATTTGTCTGAAATGGTATAGGGCTCCCTGCTTGAGCAGGGAGTTGGATTGGAAGACCTCCAAGGTCCCTTTTAACTCTTGTTATTCTGTTACTTAACAAAGGCAGTTCTAAACTTAGTGGATGCATTCACATGCAACATGCTATACTTTTAATTTCGTTAGTTTTGAGGAGACCTACAAGTTGTGCAAACCTATATGGTTTAGACAGGTTCAGTGCATGAAGCCTATTACCTACTGTTTAAATCATTGTTTGTTTAATCCTATAGAACAAAAACACAACTATTTAAGTTCATCCATGCTGCTCAAAAATATGACTTTCAAACTGCAATATTTATTTATTTATTTATTTATAATCAAATTTCTATACCGCCCCTCTCCCAAATGACTTGGGGCCGTGTACAGCCTAAAATTTAAAAACATATAAATATACATAATTTAAAATAATTAAAAGTGAATTAAATAATTTGGCCGTAAAATCCCCATTTAAAACCCAACACTTACAAATCTTAAAAATTTACTCAATCCCCCTAAAACATTCTAATCCTACTGGAACCAAAGCTTCTATGCCAGGCCGGCCTGTCGAAAAAGGAGCATTTTTAGTTCCCGAAGGAAGGTGCGTAAATCTGTCATTGTACGGAGTTCGGGGGGGGGGGAGAGCGTTCCATAACGTGGGAGCTCTCACAGAGAAGGCTCTCCCCCTGGTGGCCACCAGCCGGCATTGTCTGGCCGACAGCTCCCTGAGGAGGCCCTCTCTGTGGGAGCGTACCGGACGGCGGGAGGTATTTGCTGGCAGTAGGCGGTCCTGTAAGTATCCGGGTCCGATGCCATGGAGCGCTTTAAGGGTGGTCACTAGCACCTTGAACCGCACCCGAAAGACCATCGGCAACCAGTGCAGCTCGCGCAGGAGCAGTGTTACATGGGAGCACCACGACGCTCCCGTCACTACCTGCGCAGCCGCATTCTGAGCCAGTTGGAGCTTCCGGGTACACCTCAAGGGGAGCCCCATGTAGAGAGCATTACAGTAGTCCAGCCTGGAGGTAACGAGGGCATGAGTGACTGTGCGTAGCGAGTTCCGGTCTAGGAAGGGACGCAACTGGCGCACCAGGCGAACCTGGTAGAACATCCTCCCGGCTACGGCCGTCAGATGGTCCTCTAAAGACAGCCATGAGTCCAGGAGGACTCCCAGATTGCGAGCCCTTCCTATGGGGGCCACTGTTTCGCCCCCAATAGACAGCAATGGAATCAGCTGGGTATACCGGGATGACGGTAACCACAGCCGCTCGGTCTTGGAGGGGTTGAGCTTGAGTCCGTTCCTCTCCATCCATACCCGCATGGCCTCCAGGCACTGGGTCAGCATGGCAAGGGCATCATTGGGATGGTTCGCCGTGGAAATGTACAGCTAGGTATCATCAGCGTACTAGTGGTACTCCACGCCAAAACCACGGATGATCTCACCCAGTGGCTTTACATAAATGTTGAACAATAGAGGCGAGAGGACCGACCCCTGAGGTACCCCACATATGAGGGGTCTCGGGGTCGACCTCTGGCCCCCTGTCAACACAGACTGCATCCGGCCGGAGAGGAAGGAGGAGAACCACTGCAAAACAGTGCCTCCTATGCTGAGTTTACAAAACAAACCAGATAGGAATGTGTGAAGCTGGATTCCCATTACCCTAATCCATAGTTTTAACTATGGTTTGATAAGATTGGTTGAGTTCACACATACCACAAATCATGGTTTAGATTCACAAGACACATGAAGCTGCAAAACAACCATAGTTATTAGATACCATGGTTTAACACAGCTTATAAAATCTGCCACTGCGATCCTACTGAAAATTGGAACTCAGAATGATTCTCCTTAGGATAGGCCTTCTCCAAGGACTGTGCATGAACATAAGGTGACCAACCATCCTTCTTTAGGGAGGACAGTCCTCCTTTTGTAAGTTCTGTCCTCCCTCGAAAAGTGTCCTCCTATATGTCCTCCTTTTCGATATTTGAAGACTAATCTGCAGGGCTTTTTTTTTTTTCTCATAGAACACTCAGAACGGCGTTCCGGCACCTTTTTTTGATGGTTTTTTTTTTCAACTTTTGCATGAGCTGTGCTACTCCCACTATTGGCTTTTGAAAGCCAATAGGAATTGCTGCTGAGCACGCCAAAACACCCGGCTGGCAAACTTTGCACATGCAAGTTGTCTGTATTATTATTGCAATGAATAAAATGTTTCTTTTATTTACGATATTTTTTCTTCAATTTATTTGTGTCCTCCTTTTCATTGTAAAAAAGTTGGTCACCTTAATGAACGTCCAGTTTATCATTTTGCTTCATTTTTCTTTTCATATCATTTCTCAGTATTTATTCCCCCCCCCCCAAAAATACAGCCATTTGAGTCAGCAAAGGCTCTCTGATTTCACTGAAGTGACCTGTTTGAGTTATTTGGGGAAAAGGAACACTTGTGTAATTGAAATCTTCACTGTTCCGGCACAACTATTAACCAATTCTGCAGGGAGCTCCCTTAATTAACCCTTCTGCAGTATTTAATTCATTGGAGACTTCTCAAACACTTCTTAATTAGGTCTTTAAAAATAAGGCAGAGATGTGCAGAGTGTTCTTGGAGAGTAAGTGCCAGGCTTGTTCTGCAGGAGAGGCTGGACTTTCTTCCTCCATCCCTGGATTCCTTCTGCCCTATTGCTCCTGTGGTCCTTTCCTATTTCACTCTGCAAAAGAACAATAATGCTGGGGAACTTTAAAATATAGAGTAGTTTGACTAGGAAAGGGCAGCTGGATGAATCAGAATTTTAATAAAACTAGCGACAACAAAGTAGAGCTGGCATATCGCCGAATGCACCCATGGATAGTAATAGTAATTTAATGCAATGGTTCTAAAATTAAAATCTTAATGGAAAAGATATCAGAATTTGTGAGGGTCATACACACTTATGGAGGCACTGCAGCCTTCGGCTACTTGTATCTTCTACCTAAATTGGCCAGAAATGAAACTGGCTTAAGAAACGTTTTTCCAGATTTTAATACTTCCTAAGTTTTGGTCATGGTGATGGCAATGTGCTCTGTCTATATTACAGTTAATGCAGTTCTCAATTGGTGGGTTCCCGATTACTGGCAGTCCTCAACTTACAAGGCAACTCAGTGCCTGTTTGAAGTTACAATGGCACCGAAAAAAATGACTTATGACTTTTTTTCATTGCAGCATCCTCACAGTCACGTCATCCAAATTCAGATGCTTGGCAACTGGCTTGTATTTATGACAGTTGCAATGTCCCAGGGTCATGTTTTGCAATCCTCTGACATGCAAACTCAATTGGGAAGCCAGATTCACTTAACAACTGCGTTACTAACTTAACTGCAGTGATTCACTTAACAACTGTGGCAGGAAAGGTCATAAAATGGGGCAAAAACCATTTAACAACTGTCTTGCTTTCTAACAGAAATGTTGGGCTCAATTGTGGTCATAAGTTGAGGACTACCTGTATTTTCTTGTGCCCCACATGCCAAGAAAGCAAGTAGCAATTGTTTTCCTTTCTATGGCTGGGTCTTTTGAGATGGAGAAATAGAGAGCCACAGTTTACTCAGTGAATTTTTTTTTTCACTGATAGTGTTACCTTGTTGAGTAATGAAACATCTGCAAGCAAATTCTACAAGCAAACAACCAAGCTCAGGGAGTATTCCACAATTCAACCCTGAGCCACAGATACTTCTAATGGAGTTTTACAGATCTTGTCATTTAAGTTCAAAGTGGAAACTTGGCAAAATTCCCATCAGCTTAGTTCAGGAGTGTCGAAGTGTCAGCCCACTGGCCAGTTGCATCATGCGAAGGCCACACCCACCCCACCTTCAACAATGCAAAAAAAAAGTCGCGATACATTGCGACATGTCACGTGATGCAGTGAGTTGACACCCATGATTAGTTAAAAAGAAACTGAAACTAAATTTTAAAAATGGCCCAGGAGCTCAGAATGAAATGGCAGTTGAAGCATTGGAGGCATGCCCACCAATACATACACACTAGCCACTTGAGATGGGGGCATTAGAGTAAAATGGAAGGGAGCAGACCGGATTGCCCTGCTTATGCCAACAGAGTAGGAAAAACACTACTTCTGTTGCAAAGCAGGAAAACTCAGCATGTTGATGATGATTGGATTGACCAAGAAATGCTGTCAAGACCTAATCCCACCTGCTTGGAAACATGTACACCTGAACTGTACCCTAAGCTAAAACAAGTTAGCTGACCTTCCCACTTCAATGTTGTCAGCTAACTCAATAAATACACCAAACCCCAAAACTCCCTTGCAACCAAGACATTTTATTCTGATTTTAGGACTATGCTAGGTCTTCAGCTCCTCAGTCCATGTCACAGCAAATCTGGATCTAGCTAGCGTCATCACCAATCAACCTAAGTCTGGGTCTGGAGTCACAACAGAAAATAGACACTTTCCAAATATGCAATAGTGGCAAATATCTGTCCAAATTTTTATATGAACTTTTCAGTAGGACATTGTTTCATGGCTCTGCAGTATTAGATGTTTCAGAAAGATGCCAGAATAGCTTAGCACTAAATTTAAAAAATACTTTTGGGACAAATACTGGAAGTAGCGAGAATCCCCATAAGAAAACCAACACCCTTCACCATTTCATGTCAAAAGCATTTTCTATCCATCTTCATGAAGTGCAACAATAATGCATCTAGATGGCTGTTGTTTTTCTGTATTGCCTTATGGACCACAAGATATAAAACAGATTTATGGAGCCCAAAGTGTGAACATAAAACCTTGCTTGTGAGTCATCAGTCTGCAAACACTGGAAAGATAAAACCTTATTCTGTTCTATGGCTAGATTTCAGTCTAGTGCACCATTTGTCCATTGATTTATTGCATTTTTATCCTGCCGTTCTTCTAATGTAAGTCTGGATGATATAAATATTTTTGTGCACCACCCTTGCTCCTAGTTGCAAGATGCAAAAGTGGTGTTCAAAAATAAATTTAAAAACTGAATACAATATAATTAAAAGAATAAAAGTCAGATATTAACATATTATCATTCAGGGTAACAAACATTAGCCAACTTGCTTCTACGGACCTAAAATGCCTGAAGAAACATTAGATAATGATGTGATTCTGAAGAGAGGATGATAAAATAATCCTTGCCCTGCCACTAATGACAAAAGTCTACAGGTAGTCCTTGACTTACAGCCATTTGTTTAGTAACCATTCGAAGTTACAATGGCACTAACAAAAGTGTCTTATGACTATTCCTCACACTTATGGCTGTTGTAGATTCATGTGGTCAAAATTCAGGCACTTGGCAACCAGCATGCATTTATGACAGTTGCAGCATCCCAGGATCATGTGATCACCATTTGCGATCTTCCCAGCAGGCTTCCAACAGGTAAAGTCAAGGGGGACAGCTGGATTTATTTAATGACCAGATGATTCACTTAACAGCCATTGAAAAAAAAAGGTTATGAAATTGAGCACAACTCCCTTAACAAACCCCTTGGTTGGCAGTGGAAATTCTGGTCCCTATTGTGGAACAGGTCATAAATCAAGGACTACCTGTATTACATTTCTTTCCTTTTTTTGACAAGTTAATAAGGAGGAAAGAGTTTGTTTGCAAAGATTGGGGAGATGAAAGCCCAAAGGATTCATCGCAAAATACACAAACATGTTCTCCACATAGCTAGAGTCTCAGCAGGAGGAACAACCATTTTACTGTATTCCAAATTTAAACAGAAGACAAATCACACCCCTTTGTTTCAACTGGTTCACAATGTTTATGTTGTGTATGCAGATAGAACTGCCTTCTGCCCCCACTAGATTCCTTGGCAGGCTCATATAGTGATTCTGAGATGAAGAAATTGGAGCACATTTTCAGTGCCAAGCTAAGAAATCGATCACGGAAACATTGCTGCTGTCACCGTCCACTTAACATGGAGGATGTGTCATTTTCAGGCGTTCTCCTTCTTTGCAAGAACAGAAGTGGGAATTGAGGTAGAAAGGTCAGGTTGTCTTTCTCCCTGAAAGTTGTAGCTTTTGTTTTCAATGCCTGAAACAAGAGGTTCCAAGAAGAGTCAAAAATAAGTGAAAAACGAAGAAAACACCTAAACTGCCATTTCTTTACATGTCTGTCTCAAAAGGAGTCCAAACTTCAAAGGGCCCAAAACCTCATTATAAATGCAGTCAATAGGAAAGAGCTGCCATTGGAGCATGCCCAGTTAACAAAATGGTCGCCACAGTAGAAGTGGCTGGTTGCAAAAACCACCATACTGAAGAACAAATGAAGAAAGGTGTTTATTATCAAACTCACTGCTTGAAAGCCAGTTTGGGCTAGTAGTGGTTAAAACATCAGGCTAGAAAGCAGGCAATCATGAGTTCAAGTTTCGCCTTAGCTATGAAAGCCAGCTGGGTGATTTGGAGCCAGTTACTCTCTCTCAACCCAACTCACCTACCTGACAGGGTTGTTGTTGTGGGGAAAATAGAAGGAGGAAGAAGATGTGTGGGATATGTTTGTGCCTTGAGTTATTTGAAAAAATAATGGTGGGGTAGAAATAAATAAATAAATGGCCCATGCCTTACTTTGGTCGTGTATCTTTGGGGGAAGATGGCAAATGACATCACACATCTGATGACATCTCACAAAAGATATGGGTTATATTTTCTGGCTGATGTCATCATGGCTTGTAACTGATGCCTATAAGTTCACTTTAGTCTTTTCCTTAAGGCAAGTATGCACATTTACAAAAACCTGGACAGCATCCCCTCACCATTTTTATTTTCTAACAATACTTGTGGCGGTTATGTGGAATCCCAGGCCATTCTGAGAAATAAATTTGGGTTTTGGAAGCTGATGATCTTCAGCTTGCTGTGTAATTTAAAGTTAAAACAAGCTTTAATTTGTAAAAGAAACAAAACAAAACAAAAAGTGGAAAGAGGCAGGTATGTACCAGTATAGACATGTGTGAGTAGTTGGTGCCTCATGGGTGCCACAACAGGGATCCCAGGAGTCATTTATTTTTAAGTTGCTTCTGGTTTTAATATAGTGCTAAAATAACTTCATCATTTCCACTTAATAAAAGATTTGTACTCCCTCAAAATGGGGAGTCATTTCTTTTTGTAGCTAATTTCTCTGAAGTGGTTTTGGAGGGCAGCTTGACTTCTTCTTTTTTTAAATGAGGCAAGCAAAGATTTTGAAATTAATGTAACGCCTAAAATACATTCCTACTGGAAATACTAACAATTACGGCCCTTGGCAGGTCCTCCTGCCCTGTTTCCTGAGTGACAAGGCCCATGGGAAACTATAGACTCAGACTCAGGGGTCTCGTTGTCTGGGAAACCTGCTGAACGTCGCATCAAGGAAGGCTCAAAACTCCCTTGCCCATTTCATAAAAATAAAAGGAGCTCCAAGAAAATAGCCTCCATCTTCAGCCTTCGGTACATTTGCTTCCACAGAAAAATCTGGACTGGAAAATCAGGCCTCTCTTTTGTCAAAAGACACAGTGCTGTTTATTGCTTGGGCAAAAGACCATTTCAGACAAGCAAAAGTGTTTTTCTACAATAGATTGCAAACAGCAGGAATTCCCTAAGCCAGAGTGCCTTGTTGTCCACATCTATGTTCTCCTCTACCAAGAAACAAGAAGGACTCTCCTGCCCATCTTCAGATTTAACTTCTAGAGATTTTGAGGAAGGAAATTCAACTTGATTATATGTTACGAAGGCAGTTCGGAAATAATCCTCCGTTTGGTTATCAATGACGGATACAGAACTTTTATTATACACATTAGAAAACTACAACATTACATTACTTTTTGACATAATCATCATTCAAATTGAAGCACTTGTCATAACGTCTTACAAGGTTTGAAACTCCTTAGTAATAGTCGCTCAGCACCAAATCTGGGCTATGGGGGATGATCAAAAACATTCCAACGGAACTGCTTCAAAAGAAGAAACTGGACAGCCATTTGTCCGAAATGGTATAGGGTTTCCTGCCTGAGCAGGGGGTTGGACTAGATGACCTCCAAGGTCCCTTCCAACTTTATCATTGTTGTTGTTGTTGTTGTTGTTGTTAAAAGTTCTTGGGTTTGTCTAGCGGTGTGCGGGCGAGGATTATCATGAACCAACTCCACACTGGAAGACAGCATGCCCCTATGCTTGTTGTGGATGGCTGATCTGAGTTTTTGTAATGTTTCACAGTAGACGTCTGAATTGAGGGTTGAATTATGCTCCATGAACTTCACTAGCTGTACTCCTTTGGCATCTTCACATTTGGTGGGATTTTCTATGGCACCACTTCTAGTGTGATGTTGGTTCACGATAATGCTCGCCCACACACTGCTAAACACACCCAAGAACTTTTGAAGCAGTTCCATTGGGATGTTTCTGATCGCCTCCCATAAGCCCAGATTTGGTGCCGAGTGACTACTACTAAGGAATTTCAAATCTTCTAAGACATTATGACAAGTGCCTCAATTTGAACGGCGATTATGTCAAAAAGTAATGTAATGTAGTAGTTTTCTAAAGTGTATAATAAAAGTTCTGTATCTGTGAGTGTCTGTCATTGATAACCAAATGAAGGTTTATTTTCACATTGCCCTTGTATGATATGATATGATATGATATGATATGATATGATATGATATGATATGATATGATATGATATGATATGGTATGGTATGGTATGGTATGGTATGGTATGGTATGGTATGGTATGGTATGGTATGGTATGGTATGATATTGTCACATGATCAAAATTCTGGCACTTAATGATTGGCATGTATTTATGACAGTTGTAGTTGTCCTGGGATCTTGTGATTGCCATTTGCCACTTTCCCAGCTGCCTTCTGATAAGGAAAGTCAGTGGGGGAAGCCAGATTTGTTTAACAATCATGTTATTAACAACTGCAAGTGACTTGTGTAACAGTCGTAGCAAAAAAAGGTCATAAATCAGGTGTGTCTCACTTAACAATTTCCTTGCTTAACAATTGGTCTCAATTGTGGTCGTAAGTTGAGGACTATCTGTACCTTGTTTTTGCACTCCTCATTCACCTACTGTTCCATGAAGATAGCAGCTTTACCATCAGAACTTGTCTCTGGCTTTGTTCTGAGAGCTTCAGATTCTTTTGGCAAATGGACTGGGAGTCTGAATGCATGCTGGGGACTACAACCATCATTCTAAAAATGGAAGACTTCTAAGGAATGTGACATATGCAAATCTATTCATCCCCAAAGCAAAATTGTTATCTTCTAAATAATCTCCTTCAAGCCCCTCAAACAAGTTAGATTTTGGTTCCCCAAACCCTTATAGTCTTTAATAGTTTCAACATCATCTGAAAGGTATCAAGATCACATCTAAGATAAAATCCTTGGGATAGTAAAATGTTAAGTCTATGATTCCCAGCACTTTTGCCTTTCTTCCAGTAACTTTTATGGCTGCCATTTCATGTTTTATGAGAACTGGTTCTTAGATTGATAAGAAGTCTAATATCTGCTTCCCAAACAATTAGCATGCAGTTTTTCCCTGCTCCACAAAAAAAGAGACAACCCTCCTGTTTTTTACATGAAAAGTTGAAAGAAAATCAAAAACCTCCCTTAATTTACCTACATGCAAATTTCTCAATTAAAGTTAGAGTGCTCATCTCTCCATCTTTCCCAGTTTTATCCAGAGATGCTGAGAAATGAATTTTAATCCATCTTCAGGGCAACTGAGCTATAGTATGATCTTTCTCGGTCCAGAGTAAGGAAATAAATCTTGGAATGTAGGATAAAAGGCTTTGGAGTACAAGAGGTTCTGATTGCAGCCTTTCTCTGAAAAGCTCTGCAGATAATGTCATGAGCCCAACGGGCTCCAATCCACAGCATCAACAACATTTTAAATGCCACAAGGTTTTTTATTGCATTCACTGCAGCAGCTGAATGCAGTCAGCCCTCCAGGAAAAAAAAAATAGCTGTGTTCAGAAAAGACAGAATCAGGTTATTGAGCTGACCTGTTTTCGGGACTCCCACAATACATTAAACAATAACGCAACCATAATGGCAGTTTGCACAGTGCGCTAAGCTCCCACCCCAGCCCAGTATTAAATGCATATTGTAAAAAGGCATTTGTTATGTCTGTATCTATCTTGATTCATTGTTGGTGAAAACAACCTAATAAATGGAAGTTCTGATGCTGCCTACCTTTCTGAATGTCTAAGGCTATGCCTAGTAAGAGAGCAACTTGAAGTGTCACTGTCAACTCTGCAACAAGCCTGGCTGAAGCCATCTTGCTTGTTGTCAGTTGCCACAAGAATGGGGGGGGGAATGGGGAGTTTTATGCGAGTCACAACAATTCTCTGTTCGGTGGGAACCAAGGTCATTTCTATTTGTTAGACTGGGGTGTTGACCCTAATGTTAGAAAAGCCCACCAAACTATTCTATTGGGAAACATAGTTGATTGCATAGTTTCTGGGATGGGAAGTTTAACTTTATAATACTGTAACTTTGTGGAGGGAACTGTAGTCTTGGTTTCACTTTTGACCGTGCCAATACTTTGGAGCCAATAAACATGTTCTTAGAGGAAAACGCAAGCCTTAAGAGTTCTATTTTAATTGGTCTCATCTATCAGAACCATGACATTCTTTTGAAAGTGGATTTATACATTGTTTTAACTTCTCTGACCATCTCAAAAGGTTTCTGCTTGATTGGACAAATGTAGTCCAGTTTCTAGCCTACCCAGTTTAAGAAAGATTGTTGAGAAGGTGACAGTTCCAAAGGTTTCTGGAGGAAGCAGATGATCGGGACCTGTGATAGTCAAGGTCAAGCCAGGATATGCTGCTGAGATGGCATTAAAGTCACTTGTGGAGGATTTCTGCTAGACTCAGGATGAGAATGGTGCATCCATTCTGGCCATGCCTGATCTGTTAATGGCTTTTGATTGGATTGATCATAGTACCTTTCTGGACCAATTGAGGGGGTTGGGAGTGGGTGACAAGTACTCCTCTTCCCTACATTCCAGTTGTGTTCAGTGAGGGATGGGGAGAAAGGTGGGGAGGGAAAGTCCAGCTCTAGAAATCTGCTATGTGGGGTTATGCAGAGCTTGGCGCACTCTCTGATCTTGTTTAACATCTACATGAAACCTCTGAGTGACATCATCTGTCAACACAGGGTTAAGCATCTTGAATATGCTAATGGTATTCAGTTGAACATCTCAACCTCATGCTGCCAAGATGCTTTCCCCTATGCCTAGGGCAGTAGCTCTCAATCTTGGCAACTTTAAGATGTGTGGACTTCAAATTCCAGAATGGAAAAAGTTGCCAAGGTTGCAAAACAATGGCCTGGAGGCTGTGGCAGTCTGGATAGAAAAAAAACTGAACTCAGCTCTGAAAAAGACTGAATGACTTTGAGTTGTAAGGGCCCTCAGATCTAGTAACTTTCCATTGTTAACTCTGAATGAGTGAGCAGTCTGGAAGTTCTCCTGGACTCAAGACTCCTGCTCCAGGCAGCCATGGCCAGGAGAATTACTGCACAAATTGTTTTGACCTCCAGCTGTGCGCATTCCTGGATCAGGAAGCTCTACTCGTGGTCACTCATGCCTTAGTAATCTCCCTTTTGGATTGTTGCAATACGGGACAGCCCTTGAAGAATATTCAGAAGCTTCACCTGGCCCAGAATGCAGTGGGCACACCATGTAACACAGCTGCTATCTGAATTGCATTGGCTTCCCAGTGCAATTCAAGGTTCTAGTGGTCATCTTTAAAACTCTGCATGGCATAATACCTATTTAGTTGCACAATGGTCTTTCCCCAATGATTTTTGCCTGCCCCATCAGATCTGGCAGACTGGGTATGCTCCAGATGCCATCAATAAAACAAAGTTATCTGGCAGGACCCAAAAGTACTGTATGCTCTTCCTATTATGGCACTTGTCCCATGGAACAGCCCTCGCCCTAAGTACAGCCCCTACTCTATTGGCTTCTCACAAGGACATGAAGACGTGATTCTTTCTCCAAACATTGGGTCTAGATGGAAGCATGGAAGCTCTAGTATGAATGTATATGCCTAGAGGTTTTGTGTTTTTATTGAGCTTCAGTGCAGTTACAGTTGGATTTTTGTTTTAATTAAAGTGTATGTTTTAATTTTAATTATGGTCCAGAGTTTCTTAGATAGATAGGAGGCCATATAAACTGGATGGAGGGAGGGAGGGAGGGAAGGAGAGAGAGAAAGAGAGAGGGGGGAGGGAGGGAGATGATAGTGATAGACAGACACAGGCAGGCAGACAGACAGATGATAGATTGTTAGATATCAGTCTTGGTACTGTATATAGTAGTGTTTAAGTTATTTTTTCCATGGTATTCCTGGGGAGCACCACCAGTGCCACATTCATAATATCATGTTCTCATTCTAGGAATTAAAAGAAAAACACTGACCTTGCACTGGTGTAGGTGTTGGTGGTGTGCTGGCTGGTGCTGCAGCTTTCTTCCAATCTTCTTCAATATGAACAGCAGTCAGGAGGAAACAGCCTCCTCCAAGGACACCAACAAAAATGCAAACCACAAAACTGTATTTCAGACTCTGGAAATCCCAGAGAGTGGAAATATCTCTTTGGTGCACCTTGATTGTATTTGCAATCTATAGGTTGAAAGGATTTATGTCATCATCAGATACAAGCTGCAAGTGGTCTCATTCCAAGTCCGATTGCCAGAATATCAACATAGAGATAGGCAAACCACCCATGCCAGGAGTCACACTGACAATATTTTGGAAAATGAGGACTATATCTGACAGAGGATAATGCAGAATGGGCAGAGTTGGGTTATGAAACTAGACAGAAGCAGAACTGGGGGTAGGGATAGTCCTGGGTTTAGGAAGGATTTTTTTCAACTATATGCCTCTATTTACACTCTCCAATTCTTCACTTACGGGACCACCTTCTGCCACATACTTCTCTACGACCGGTGAGAGCGCACAGGGTCGGCCTCCTCCGGGTCCCGTCAGCAAAACAATGTCATCTGGCGGGCCCTAGGGGGAGGGCTTTCTCTGTTGTGGCGCCCACCCTCTGGAACCAACTGCCTCCTGAAGTCCGTTTCCCCGACTCTCCCGGCCTTCCGAAAGAATTTAAAAACCTACCTCTGCCGGCAGGCCTGGGGATGATTGTTGATTGTGGTGTGACTGATGAGTATGTATGGGGTTTTATTTTTAATGTTTTTTTGTTCGGATTTAGTCGAAATTGTTTTATATATATGCTGTGAGCCGCTCCGAGTCCTCGGAGAGGAGCGGCATACAAATCCGAATAAAATAAATAAAAATAAAATATTTTGAAATAGTATATAGAATTATAAGAAACTGTAATAGTTTCCTAATTTCTATTAACCTTAAAATGTTGAGAATCCCGTAAAATACTCATTGTTCCTTTCAGCAAAAACCAAATTATTATTATTATTATTATTATTATTATTATTATTATTATTATTTCTATGCCGCCCTATTCCAGGAACTCAGGGCGGCTCACAGCATAAATAGAAATCTAGCATAAAATACCTATATAAAAAGAACCCCTGAGTTAAAAAAAAAACAATCATCCAACAAACAAATTATATAAATTGTTAGACATCTCCCAGCTTTGTTTTCAACATGTTATTTGTATTTATCATGTTCACAAAAGTAAAGAAACATCTGAATGTTGGTTATGAATTTAAATGTCCTGGCTGCAAAGCTGCCATTCCTTTTGAATACCAAAGCCCATGGCAAAGACTGAAGGTGAATTTTACAATCAGATCCTATCCTCCACAGTAGTAACGATGGCTATGGAATAGCAATAGCTCTTAGACCTATATATACCGCTTCACAGTGCTTTACAGCCCTCTCTAAGCTGTTTACAGAGTCAGCATATTGCTTCCAACAATCTGGGTCCTCGTTTTACCGACCTCGGAAGGATGGAAGGCTGAGTCAACCTTGAGCGGGTGAGACTCAAACTGCCAGCAGTCTTCAGAATTAGCCTGCAATACTGCATTCTAGCCACTGTGCCACCATGCCTCTGTGGCGCAATGAGATGAATGGCCCTAAGAACATCTAGGGGTGTCAAACTCGTAAAGTCACGTGACGTGTTGTGACGTATCGCGACTTTTTTTCCATTGCCGGTAATGGGGTGGGTGTGGTTTCAGCATGACGCATCTGGCCCGTGGGCCGGCAGTTTGACACCTCTGCTCTAGAGTCTTGAAGTCAGAATTGTTCCTTTTCCAAGGCAAAAATCCAGCTCTAGTTTATTGCAAAGCTAAATCCATCAATAGGAAGGGCCTCTAAAACCCAAATAAAATGAGTTTATGTTGCATTGTTTCCAATTCATTCCACCTAAGACATGCTTTCTTGTCACCCATCCAGCCCTGCCCCCTCCAGGCCACAAATCCTCATAACTTACAACTCCAATAAGGTAGGGGCTGCCAGCATCACCCAGAAAATGGCTCATAAAAATTTGAAGAGAAAGTGCAGTTGACTGACAGGCAGGTTTCACTACATACTGAAAGAAAATAAAGAGATTGTGTCAGCATTTGTCAGAAACCCATCACAGGTGGTCCTCGACTTAACAACCACAATTGAACCTAAAGTTTCTGTTGCTAAGCACGACAGTTTTTTAGTAAGTTTTGGCCCATTTTACAACCTTTCTTGCTACAGTTGCTAAGTGAATCACTGCAGGTCTTAAGTTAGGAACATGGTTGTTAAGTGATTCTGGCTTCCCCATTGACTTTGCTTGTCAGAAGTTCACAAAAGGCGATCGCATGGGACACTGCACGCTTCAGCTGGCCCAGAATGCGGCCGCGCGGGTGGTGACCGGAGCGCCATGACGCTCCCATGTAACATCGCTCCTGCGTGAGCTGCACTGGTTGCCGGTGGCCTTCCAGGTGCGTTTCAAGGTGTTAGTGACCATCTTTAAAACGCTCCATGGCATCGGACCCGGATATCTACAGGACCGCCTTCTGCCAGCAAATACCTCCCACCGTCCGGTACGCTCCCACAGAGAGGGTCTCCTCAGGGTGCCGTCGGCCAAACAATGTCGGCTGGCGACCCCCAGGGGGAGGGCCTTCTCTGTGGGAGCTCCAACGCTTTGGAACGAGCTCCCCCCCGAACTCCGTACGATGACGAAATTGCGTTCCTTCCGTCGAGAATTAAAAACATACTTATTCCGACAAGCCGGTCTGAGATAATAGCTCCAGCTCCAACAATGGCCATAATTGTTTTTAGGGGATTGTGTTTTTAGATTATGTATTGGGTTTTTAAATATCGGGCCAAATTATTTAATTTATTTTTAATAATTTTAATTTTTGTATGTTGTCGTTTTAATTGGGCTGTACACCGCCCCGAGTCCTTCGGGAGGGGGGCGGTATAAAAATCATAAAATAAATAAATAAATAAATAAATAAATAAATAAATGAATAAATAAATAAATAAATAAATATGAATCAGTTGCCAAGCATCCAAATTTTCATCACATGACCATGGGGATGCTGCTACGGTCATAAGTGTGAAAAATGGTCATAGGTTAATTTTTTTCAGTGCCATTGTAACTTTGAATGGTCACTAAATGAATGGTTATAAGTCAAGGACTACCTGCATAAGGAAAGAACAAATGTTACAGGTAGATTTCTTTGACACTGTTATAAGCTGAGTGGCTAAGAGTGTGCCTGATGATGCTTTAACTTTGTAAATGACAAAGTTTCAAAAAGATATGTACATAACAAATAAGAGCAAAGGACTCTTTTCATTAACCGCCTGCATGATTAAGAGATGGTATTTACGGTATGTCGACATGTGATCAGATCAGCAGATTTTGTGAATTCTTCTCCTTCAGAAAAGAGAATGATGCTTTCTTAGGGGTACACTCTGATCGCATGGTTATACCTGCAAATTTGCCCCCCTCCTCAGTGAACCTCCCTGAACTTAAACTCAGCTTATCAAAACACAACAACCTAAGATTACGGTTGTGTCCTTGCAATACAGTGAACTACAAATCACCCAACCTCTAAATAGCCCAAGGTAGTATTTAAACACAAGAAGCCAGGCTACTTCAACAAATTCATGATTCTATTAACCACGGAACATAGGCAACCCATGGCAGGAGCAGAGGAATCATGAATAATATATTACACCACTACAGATTTATTAATATAGTTTTATAGCTCTCCTATGTTTTAAATTTAACATCAAGGGACATTGAATGGGTTATTCATATGTAAACATATGTAAACACAGAGAGCCTTTGTGTGTCTGGCACACACCAGGTCAGTAGGTTCCTTCTGTAACCATATGTAACAGAATTTCAGCAGATGGCTTAGTTTTATGATGCAAATCAGTCCATGCTTCCCTAGGATTGAAGCCCTGAGAGATACATCAAGTCTTGCATTTTGAATGAACATGCATAAAAGTGCACGTTAGGCCATTCCATGCTCCTTCACCATGCCCCCCCTCCCTGAATACTTGCTGACGTAGAGCCTGACAGGAGGTGAAAACAGAGCATGGAGAACTAAGAATAGAAGTATTGGATTATCAACAAAATCAATATGACAGTAATGACAGCTGAACTGAACTCACCAAGAGGATGTCAGCCACAATGGCCCAGTTTAAAGATAAAAAAAATCCCGAAAGGGCAATAAAAATCTGAAATATTAAAGAAGACAGAGAGAGACTCAGAACGTCATGTGATGATTGGACAGGCAATCCAGTGCTCTCCTAGATGTATAAACTGACAAATAATTGATTCCATATTTATCCATTCCAAGCTGCCACATCCTCTGGCCATACATTTAGTTGAATATGTACTGAATGCTGAAATCATAACATTTCACTTGTTTCTAGCAATCTTCCTTTCCCTCACAACCTTGAGGGCTCAAATTATTCAATTCTACGTATTTCAAGGTGCCCATCAAAGCAATAGATTCTCTGTGGTCAATGACCTAAACTTTAAAATGGCTTCTCAACTAGCTGACACACTCTAGAAGTGCGGGACTCTTGATTCCATAATTCCCAGGCTTTTCTGGGGAGTAACATGAGGGGTAAATATGAAGTGGGTTTCAACTGGGGCTTCTTTAAGTGAAAACAAAAGTCATCCATTAAATATATGAGTTCTTTGGTCACTTACATATGCAACTACAATACTCTTCTCAGCCATCATAATAGCCAAATACATGCATGGAGCTGAGCTGAGCAAGCCCACTGCACAGATAAGAGGGTCAGCCTTGGTGTTAATCTTCTTGTATCTTCGGGCAGCTTCTGCTCCTACAATGACCCCCAAAATGCCAGTTGCTATGGTGATGCCTCCAAATATCTCACTAATGACCAAGGAAAAAATGCAACGTGTTATCAACAGCATTCATTTACTGGTGCCTTTTGGTATAGAAATTTAATAAATTACTAAAGGAGAGGGAGAGGGAGAGGGAGACGGAGAGAGAGAGAGAGAGAGAGAGAGAGAGAGAGAGAGAGAGAGAGAGAGAGAGAGAGAGAGAGAGAGAGAGAGAGAGAGAGAGAGAGAGAGAGAGAGAGAGAGAGAGAGAGAGAGAGAGAGAGAGAGAGGATAAATAAATTTTAGGGTGCAATTCCCTCCAACCCAGCCAGCTAGGGAGGCTGGAACTGACATCCAAACTACAGAAAGGCATATCATATTTGGGAAGGATGCCATAAAACAAGAAAAACTTTTATGTTTTTTTCAGGACCTTGAAGCAGCCATTCTTTTTTTTCTTTTTCTTTCTTTTCTTTGAAAAAAAATCATGGTGATTCACTCAGGGCTATGGTTTCTTTGCACCACCCCCACCCCGCTAGACGTTGATTGCTGAGATAATGTCTATGGGAACATGCACGCTAAAATGTGCCCAGTTCCATTTTGCTCCTGCTGCAGAAGTTTCCTTAAGCAGGTTTCTGACTCATTGTGTCATTTGAATTTGAAGCAGCAGCATATTAGTTAATCTGAAGTCCACTGTCCTAATTTAGCAGAATAACAGAGTTGGACGGGACCTTAGACGTCTTCTAGTCCAATCCCCTGCTCAAGCAGGCAACTCTATACCATTCCAGACAAGTGGCTGTCCAGTCTCTTCTTTTTTTTTTATAATAAAAAATTCTTTTATTAAAACAATCAACATTGAACATAAAAACATATTATGCAGCAATCATCATGGCACCTGATATACAATACTAAGTATTAGTCTTTGAAAACGTCTGAATTAGTAAGCCTTTTTCCACTCCTCACGTCTAGCCTCAACTATACTCCTGTTACACTTTGTTTGATTGGTGTTTCTCTTATCTGGTTCCATATTAATGTGATCAACATTAAACCAAAGATCCTATTGCTAAACAATCATCCTAGAACATAGCATACAACATTAGGCATTAATCTTTGTAAACATCTGTTTTAGTAAACGTTCTTCCCTCCTCCCTTCCCTCTTCAAGTATACTCCGAATACATTTTGTTTGATTGGTGTTTCTCTTATATATGGTCTATCTACTGTATCTAGTCTATCGCATATTGTGTGTTTGCGCTTCTGAGTTGACTTCATCCCATTACTAGTGCAATCTTTTATAGTCCCCAACCAGAGATCCTGAGGTAAAAGTTTCATATCCTGAGGTAGAGGTTCAGTCCGCTTTAACAATATTAAAGCAAACAACATTAGTCATAAGGTTATGTTAAGAGGCATTAGTTATAGAACATATACATTCAACATTGGGTGTTAGTTTTTGTAAACATTTGATTTGTTAACCCTTCTTCCCTCCTCCCATCGAGCCTCAGCTAAATGCCAGCTGCATTCTGTTTGATCGGTGTCTCTCTTGGATATAGTCTATCCACTGCACTCACGACTTCTGAAGGCAAGGCGTTCCACTAGTTAATTGTTCTCACTTAAATCAGTTTATTTAAATCAGCTCAGTTCAGATACTCTAATCTGGTAACCATTTTAGGCTTGAACAACATGCTAAATTTGTAATTTCATTTAAATACTGAAATTGATGGGGATAATTGTACTGATTAATCAAGGTTTCTGAATAAGCTTGCCCAGAAAGCCAGCCAATAATTGTAACAGAGGAAAGTCTCAGCTGCCAGAAAATATCTGGAGCTATCCAAGGTCCTGTTTCTTGCATTGTCTTGTATTCTCATCACTTGGACTTTGCCACAAAGTCTGCTTTCTTTTGATTTCCTTGCTATGCTTAGGACTTTTTCTATCAAACAGCCAGCAGAACTAGAGGAATCCCATAAATCTTTCCAGGCATCTCCTACAATCTCCATTTGTTTTTCAAGATTTTTCAAGAGGCGCTTTGGTGTGGTGGCTAAAGGCTGGGCTGGAAACTGGAAGACTGTGAATTCTAGTCTCCCCCCTTAGGAATGACAACCAACTGGGTGACTTTGGGCCATTTCCCCTCTCTCAACCCAACTTGCCTCACAAGATGCTGTTATGAGGAAACAGGAGGAGGGAACCTCATGTATATATGCCATCTTGCTGGCCCAAAATCAAGGCAGGATAAAAATCAAATAAGTAAGCATTTAAGACAAGAGTTTGCCTTACCTGTTGTGGTTTGCACATGGTTCTTTGCGGCATGGTTGTATAATATCCAAAGCAACCTCAGCTCTGTAAAGGAACACAGGAATCCAGAAACCGAGAGCGCCAGTGATGAAACCCATGCAAGTTACACCCAGCGAGGATCCTATAAAACTCCAGCTGGGAGACAGAGAAAGCAGGCATGGATGAAGAAATGACAGAGAAAGAAGAGGCACCAAGTTCTGTGGTCAAGATGTAAGACGATTAAGACAAAAAGATGTTCTACAGCTCCCTCAGGTGGCCTCTTGTTAAAATACACAGGTACCCAGTTTGCTTCTAGTCCAGATTTAAGCTATTGGTATGAAGGCCACCAAGAACGTGGGACAGGATTCCTAACAGATGTTCATTTGTGACAATGAATCACAGCATTTATTACTATACTTTGCTTTAAAAAAATTCTATAATTGGCTGAGTATTGAATTTTAAATGAGAAAGAGGAAGCCCTTTCTTGGCCTCAGTAGAATAATTATTTTTCAAAAGTATATTGGCCTCCAGAACATGCAAGAAGATGTTTGTTGATGTAGTGGCATCATTGAGGATAGAGGCTGAATATTTTCAGCCCTTTGGATTGGTTTTGCTTGGGGGAGAAAGGATTACAGAGGCTTAATATTCTGTTGCCCCCTTATTTTAACAAAGCTTTATGAAAATCATATTGCCAAAACTTAGCCATTTGTTGATCAGTCCTGCTGATGCAATCTTATATGAATTGCAAATTGGGGGGCCAGGGGCTCCATACAGCACAGTGACTACATCATAAAAATGGTTTGCAAAACATGTACATCACGCCAAGTGAATCATATTAAATCAGTCAAATTAGTTGCGGTCTTCTTTCATATAATTATAGCTAATTGCTGGGACCATTAAAGCACTCCTGCTTGTATGGACTTTCCTTAAAGAATAACTAGGAAGAGAAACTTTTTTTGTCACAAGCTCCACTCTGCAAATACCCTTCTCCTAGAATTACAAATTGAGTGCAGGTTGAAAAGGGGTTTTTTTAGTTCACATTGACATCAAACATCTCTTGATCATGCAGTTTCATCAAATTAATATCATTTTGCTTAATTCAACAAATAAAGCCATTTAAAAGAAAATAAAATATGAACCTCTCTTGTTTTTGAACAGCTGGCTAGTCCCATGTCAGCTGAATGATCAAGAATAATAAGAGCCCCTGAAGAGAAGATTGATAACAGGCAGGCACTTTATCTGGTCAGAGTTTTCCCACAATGGTGAAATATATTTCTGTTTAAATATAGGATCTGCATTTGCAAATATGTCTCTGTATGTAAAAATTGGCACATGCAATTTTTATCCCAATGTATCTGCTGCCCACCTTTTGGGGGAGAGAGGTTGAGTAGCAAATGATACAGCTTTTTAAAAAGAGTGAATAGCCATTCTAGAACATGGCTGAATTTGCAGAACACATTCAGTCAAGTCACTTAAAGCACAAGGTCTGTATTCACCCTGTTTGTTAGGCTTGGTTAGATTTAATCTTGCTTAGCTTCTACAGGGTAATGTATGCTGGGCAAACTCAGCCTATTAGGAGGCTGGGAAAGGGACAACTGATATGTCACAACGCCGTGATGTGACTTACATATTTGTGTAACACATTGTGACATGAGTACTAAATTGTGGCCTTTGCATAATGACATCGTGATGGGCATGGCATTTTGGAAGTCCCTGAAGCTTGATGCAGCTGTTGCTGCATTAAATTATCATCTGATAAATAGTGCAAAGTCAGAAAAAAATTAGTTAAATTAGTCATCATCTGAAGCGTGTTCAATGGATAGGTTCAGTAAGGATTTTAGAGCATTTTGAGTACATGCTTTCTGATGATAAGAATTTCAGAAGTTAAATATCTGTGAAGCTGCAGAACAAATACTGTAGACTTAAAGCCCTATAACGAATTATGCCACTAAATCTACTTTTCCCAAGCATTATTTTTTCAGATTTAACTATTGCCTTGCTGGTTAAGAACCCTGAAAGTTGCAATCCTAATAAATTGGGAAAACCCCAATTGAGAAAAAAGTGTCTGAGGATTTATATGCAGGATAAAGCATGCCTACACGGAAAATAAAAAAGATTTCTGCAAGCCAACATCCCCCTCTAGTGCCTGCAAATATTAATTGATGCTAGCATTGAAAAGATAGATTTGTGATGCCTTAGTGATAATCAGATATGTGTTCCCCTATATCAGGGGTTCTCAACCTTAGCAACTTTAAGACTTGTGGACTTCAACTCCCAGAATTCCTCAGCCAGCTTTGCTGGCTGAGGAATTCTGGGAGTTGAAGTCCACAAGTCTTAAATTTGCCAAGGTTGAGAACCCCTGCCCTATATGCAAGATCTGCTACACAGGAGGAAACAAAACTGTATGCAACAGGGCCACAGGTACTGAGAAATGCAACAAACAATAATGTAATGACTAGAAACTTGAAGGGCTGTTATGCAAGAGCAGGAAAAGAAATACCTTACTTTTTGCAAAGACAAGAAATGTCTTTGAACCAAGTTGAGTTTCTGATATGCTTGCCAGCTATGAGCTTCTTGTTTGTTGGTTTAGGGACTAAAATAATTAGGAGAATCAAGCCTGCAATTCCCATAATAGGAGTAACCTACAGAGACAGAAGCAACAATGATTCAACAAGGACAATTAGGAGAAACTAATTACCACAAGCATATGATGTATAATAATAATAATAATAATAATAATAATAATAATAATATAAAGTTGGAAGGGACCTTGAAGGTCATCTAGTCCAACCCCCTGCTCAGGCAGGAAACCCTATACCATTTCAGACAAATGGCTGTCCAGTCTCTTCTTAAAAACTTCCAGTGTTGGAGCATTCACCACTTCTGGAGGTAGGTTGTTCCATTGGTTAATTGTTCTAACTGTCAGGAAGTTTCTCCTTAGTTCTAGGTTGCTAGACAGACACATTTAATACCGCATTTCCCCGAAAATAAGGCATCAGCTGAAAATAACCCCTAATACGTCTTTTGGAGCAAAAATTAATATAAGACCCAGTCTTATTTTCAGGAAAAGAAAATAATGGATAGATAGATAGATAGATAGATAGATAGATAGATAGATAGATAGATAGATAGATAGATAGATGAGAGAGAGGGAGAGATCACATACAAAGACAAACATTCTAACATTGCAGAACTATGTCAGCATCATTGTGTACATGATTTCTTTTTCAACATTTTCTTAAAACCAGCTGAAAGAGAAGGTAGAAGTTACACCACTAACTGACTGACAGAACCCCACCGCTTTAAACCAGGGGGATTCTCTTTAAAGGTAGGTCTGACCAGCCAAGACTCACCCTGAAGCCCCAGCCCCAGTAGCCACTTGCACGCGCCACTCCAGACGACAGGATGTAACCGAGTCCACTGCAAGGGGGGAAAATTGCAGGTTGAAAGAGGCCCTGAAAGCCACAGAGTCCCACCTCCTGCGTTGTGCTTCCTTCCTATCACTTCAACCCGTTATTCCACATGCTACATTCTGGAGGGAGCCATAAATGATTTTAACTGAGATCTCTGAACTCAGAGTCCTTGATCTATGATCACAATTGAACCCAATATTTCTATTGTTAAGTGCGACAATTGTTTTATTCCAATTTAGCACCTTTCTTGCCACAGCTGAATCACTGTAAATAACACATTTGTTAAGTGAATCTGGCTTCCCCATTGACTTTCTTGTCAGAAGGTCACAAAATAGGATCACATGACCCCAGGATAGAGCAACCATCATAAATACAAACCGGTTGCCAACCATCTGAATTTTGATCACTTGACTATGGGGATGATGCAATGGTCAAAAATGTGATAAATAGTCATAAGTCACTTTTTTCAGTGCTACTGTAAATTCAGTCACTAAATGAATGGTTGCAAGTCGAGGACTACCTGCATTGAGAGAGAGAGAGAGACTGCATATCACTTAGGGTGGCAAGTCAGCCCCAGAAGATCCCTCCAGCATGGGAATCTCAAGGTTCAATGGTGAAGGGGAGGGGAGGCCTCTGTCTCAAAGCCTGATAACATCCTATCCAATTTCAGCAACCTCTCCCAAACCCCATTAATTTTAAACCCAAGAACCCAGTAAAGGCTGAGACAACCTTCAGCCAGTCAGGATCAAACTCCTGGCAGTGAGCAGAGTTAGCCTGCAATCTTGTATTCTAGTTACTATGCCATCACTGCTCTTCCATATAAATGTGACTAATAAAGATATACTGTATCTATTAATTGTAGGCTCAGCCTTTGAGCATGGTTAGATTTACCTTCCAACAGGTATGAAGATGTAGAAAACTGACAACATCCACGTCCGATAGTCCTTCTGAAACAAGTCAGCAATGATGGTGGGTGCAATAGTGGAGAAACTGGAGGTACCAGCACCCACCAGTCCCCGTGAAATAAAAAACAGCCAGGGCATCTAAGTGAGAATTTGGAAAGGGCACATTCAGTCATACCCACCAATATATAATATATATTTTTTAGATTTTAATTGCAATCCTTTTCTTATAATATCAATCATCATCGTTATCATCAGCAGCAGCAGCCTTCCACCCTTTTGAGATCAGTAAAATGAGGACCTCGAAAATGAGGATTGTTGGGGGCAATATGCAAATAATGCTTACATTGTAAACTGTCTAGAAATGCTATTGCTATTAACATCCCAAATTAGAACTTGCTGAGATAATAATAATAATAATAATAATAATAATAATAATAATAATAATAATAATAATAATAATAATAATAATAATAATAATAATAATAATAAAGTTGGAAGGGACCTTGGAGGTCATCTAGCCCAACCCCCTGTTCAGGCAGGAAACCCTATACCATTTCGGACAAATGGCTGTCCAGTCTCTTCTTAAAAACTTCCAGTGTTGGAGCATTCACCGCTTCTGGAGGCAGGTTGTTCCACTGGTTAATTGTTCTAACTGTCAGGAAGTTTCTCCTTAGTTCTAAGCTGCTTCTCTCCTTAATTAGTTTCCATCCGTAGCCTGTTGTCCTACCTTCAGGCACTTTGGAGAATAGCTTGACTCTCTCTTCTTTGTGACAACCCCTGAGATATTGAAATACTGCTATCATGTCACCCCTAGTCCTTCTTTTCATTAAACTAGATATACCCAATTCCAGCAACCTTATATGTTTTAGCCTCATTATATGTTTTAGCCTCCAGTCCCCTAATCATCTTTGTTGCTCTTCTCTGTACTCTTTCTAGAGTCTCAACATCTTTTTTACATCGCAGTGACCAAAACTGGATGCAGTATTCCAAGGCATTGTAAAGTATTAATACTTCGCGTGATCTTGATTCTATCCCTCTGTTAATGCAGCCTAGCACTATGTTGGCTTTTTTGGCAGCTGCTGGCTCATATTTAAGTGATTGTCCACTAGGACTCCAAGATCCCTCTCACAGTTACTTCTATTGAGCAAGGTACCACCTATATTATACCTGGGCATTTGGTTTTTCTTCCCTAAATGTAGAACCTTACTTTTTTCACCACTGAATTTCATTTTGTTAGATAGCACCCAATGTTCAAGTCTGTCCAGATCCTCCTGAATCTTAAGCCTGTCTTCTGGAGTGTTGGCCAGGGCTTTTTTTAATCATAGAACGCCCAGAACAGAGTTCTGGCACCTTTTTTGGATGGGACCTTGTAGGGTAGGCAAGGCAAGTTGTATGACGTGTGTGAATTCCAGCACTTTTTTTTTTTAACAAAAAAAATCACTGGTGTTGGCTATTCCTGCCAACTTGGTGTCATCTGCAAATTTGATGAGTTCCCCATCTATCCCCTCATCCAAATCGTTGATGAAGATGTTGAAGAGCCCTGGGCCCAGGACAGAGCCATGGGGCACCCCACTACACACTTCCCTCCATGTAGATGCGGTTCCATTGAGGACCACACGCTGAGTACAGCCAGTCAGCCAGCTACGGATCCATCTGGTGGTGATGCTGACTAACCCACATTATTACTATATACCGGTATTACTTATCAAGTAATAGGTTGTGATCTGCTTTACCAAATGCCTTACTGAAGTCCAAGTAAATTATATCCACAGCATTCCTCTGATCCACTAAGTTTGCCACTTGATCAAAGAATGCAATAAGATTTGTCTGGCATGATCTGTTTTTGACAAACCCATGTTGGCTTTTAGTAATGACTTTGTTTGTCTCTAGGTGTTCGCTGATTTGTTGTTTGATTATCTTTTCCAGAATCTTCCCAGGTATCGAGGTCAGGCTGATAGGTCTGTAGTTTCTTGGATCCATTTTTTTCCCTTTCTTGAAGATGGGAACTACATCAGTTCTTTTCCAGTCCTTTGGTAGTTCCCCAGTGTTCCAGGATCTTTGAAAAATATAGTTCAGTGGTTCTGAGATCACATCTGCCAGTTCCTTGAGAACCCTGGGGTGTAATCCATCTGGTCCTGGTGATTTGAACTCATCTAGGCTGGACAGGTGCTCATTTACCATTTTCTTGCCTATCTTAGCTTGTGCTTCTAATCTGTTTTTTTATGGCACTATTTTTGATAGGTTGGACTGTTTTTTCCCTTTGTGTAAAGACAGATGCAAAAAACGAGTTAAATAGTTCTGCTTTCTCCCTTTGTCAACTTCTTGCCACTTTCCCCCACTAATGGACCAATAGTTTCCTTCACTTTTTTTGTTTTTTACATGTTGAAAGAAGCTTTTTTTGTTATTTTTGGTTGTGAAATTACTCTCTTTCAATCATAAAATATGGTCAATACTATTTTGACCTGAAACTCAGATTGTTAACCTGACTTTAAGCAATTGTTGTTTGTCACAAATGTATATGTTTCTTTGTACTTCTGACCTGAATAATTTAAACCATAAATACATTCTATTTCTAGAGATGCATAAAATAATGCATTATTTAAAAAATCTAACATAAAATAAAAATAGCAAATTATTAGCAAATTAACATCAGAGTGCTTTAGTTCTTAAATACACAAGCAATTCCTAGCACCACTAAATATTATGAAAACTTAAAGCAGTACTTAAGATCCAGCTGTTATATCTGCTATAATCAATGGCCTAATGCAATGTTATGGACAGGTTATACTTTTGGAAATTCAAAGCAAGAAAATATCCTTAGAAATGCATATTTTAAGACCCAACATTTTTTAGAAGATGCATTAGGTACTATTTAAATGCCCATTTCCATTATTTAATTAATGGATTTGTGTGGAAATAAAAGAAAAATGGATTTATGGATAAATAGGTGCAAAAGTGACAGCCCAAGAAACAAGGACAAGGGAGGACTGGACTTGCTACTTAAATGCTTCTTCTGGGAAAGCTACTGTATGGTCCAAATCCCATTTTAATTCATTATTAATTAATTTTGGGGGGAGCATTATATACAGCATCTTGATTCCTGCAAGAAAGACAGAATAGAAATTTAACAAATGATTATCACCATCATCAACACACCCCACAATATTTTGGAAATCTTGGGGGAATACATTGAAATCTTCAATGAAATGCTATGTTCCTGTGCAGAATTTGGCAATGTGATAAGAGTTTTCAGCCATCATATTGCTGACCTTGATGCATGCACTCTATAATCTCTAAATATTTAAACAGATTGGCACTAGGACAAAGAGTTGATCCAGAATGGAGCAGAGAGGAATACACCAAAGCAAATAATCTCTCTTACCGAGGCAGGGATGAAGGAGCTACAAAAGGTAACAGCTGACCAGAGGGATATTCCAATGCTGAGGATGATTTTCTGATTGTATCGGTCCCCAAGGTATCCAAAAACAGGAGCCGAGAACATGAAACAGATAATGAAAACTGCCATGAAAAAAAAGGAGAGTAATGATAAAGACAGGTGAACAATCTCACTTGACTTTCAACACAATTATCATTTTAGTGCATTTGTCATCCCACGCTAGATTCGTTACAGTCTGTTTCACCTGGAATTATCCTGGAAGATGAGACACATGTTGCTGTTGATGAAGAACACAGCTATTCAATTGCTGAATTGGACAGCTAATTGGAATACCCCAATATCAATACTTAAGGTGCTCCACTGGCAACTGTGGATTACTGGATCCTCTTCAAATTGTTAATATTAAAATGCAAGTCCCTAAAAGGCTTAGGACCCCGGAACACAGAAGAACATTCCTTACAGTAAAATCTAATCTGCAATAAACTGACCAAGCTCATGGTCTTATCTGCATAACTGGCATGAGAACCATGACAACAAAAGGCCCTTTTAATAGTGACACCTTAGATACAAAATCCCTTCTGGGGAATCATTGTTGGCTTCTAAGTACTTTTAAGTACTAAGTAATATTAAGTGCTAGGTACTACTGGCTACTAAACTGTACTTTTATCATATATACAGGCCATCCTCAATTCACAATTCATATGGTGACTGTTCAAAGTTACAATGGCACTGAAAAAAATGACTTATGGCTGTTTTTCACATGATTCAAACAGAGAATTGTTCACAGGCAAGGCAAACAGAACATGATTCCATGAAACTTGAGTCCTTTGCAAACGGTTGCCTTCAGCAACCAGCACCACCCACACCTTCCTGTTTTATTATGCAGCCCCAAGGCGTGGCTTCTCAATGCCTTCTCTTTCACCCTTGGAGCTGCCCCGTTGCCTCCCTCTGTCCTACTCTTGTTGCCTGTCTGTGTTTGCGAGCGTCTATGATGTCTTCCAGCTGTGAGTCCTCAGAGTCTGACTCAGCTTCCCACCACATCTGGCTCTCAGCCTGAGCACAAGTGGAGGGGCCAGGCTCTTCATCAGATTGTGTCCTGGAGCTCATCAGAGCTTTCCTCTGACTCTGATGGCTCTCCAGGCCTCTCCTCCTCCTCCTCTGATTCCCCAGACTCAGCTGCTGGGTCCATTGGCTGGCACAAAATCACAACAATACCCTTTTTTATTTTAAATCCAATTTATGGCCATTTAAAGTGTTCCATGATCATGTGACTGTGTTTTTTGACATTTTTTCGCCTGTTTCTGGTGTTTACTTCTGGTTTCCAGCAAAAAAAATGGCCATTGAGGAACTCATTGAATGACTGTCATGTTCACTTAACAACTGCTGCAAAAAGGTAATAAAATTGGGCATGGTCACATGATGACCCTCTTAATGACAGCAGTCATAGCAATCCAACATGTCAAGATAATTATAATCCAAGCCATTCTTTTTTTTATGTGGGAAATATTGAAAGCAATGGCAAAATGAAGAATAATGTCATCAAACAGCATCACAAAGGCCCTAAGTTTAGAAAAGTTAGCCACCACAACTTCTCTTAAGTAGAACAGGATATGAGGTACCAAATTTAGTTTCCTATGAAATGTCAACCTTTAGGGTTTTTTTAAATTTCCAAAAGCAGGGTGGGGTGGGGGATTGCATCATTTGTTTTGAATATACATAGAGAGCTTCCTTATATGAGTCATACCATAGAACCAGTATAGAACTTTTAACGCTAGCAGTTGACCAAGCTTTGAATTAGAAGTTGCCCTGGGTCCCAAGTGCAGGGATGATGTAGCACATGTTTCTTAGGTATCATTAAGCTACAATTTCCAACCATTGGCCATATTGTCTAGGTCTAGGATGTATGGATGCTTACTGAACACCATTTAGAGGGCTGTATGTGCCCTTTCCAGCCTCATTGGAGCCAGAGGAATCTGGAAATTAAATTTTGGGTGGTGATATTGGCAGATCATTGCTCCTTAACTTGGATAATGACTTTTAAGCTTCTTCAGGGTATCCACCTTGACCCTCTTGCTGTATATCACTGTATTATAACAGAATACTGTAACAGAGTTGGAAGGGACCAACCTGCTGCACAAGCAGGAAACCCTGTACCATTTCAGACAAATGGTTGTCCAATCTCTTCTTAAAAACCTCCACAGTTGGAGCATCCACAACTTCAGGAGGCAAGTTGTTCCACTGATTAATTATTCTAACTGTCAGTAAATTTCTCCTTAGGTCTAGGTTGCTTCTTTCCATAATTAGTTTCCATCCGTTGCTTCTTGTCCTGCCTTCAGGTGCTTTGGAGAATAGTTTGACTCCCACTTCTTTGTGGCAACCTCTGAGATATTGGAACACTGCAATCATATCATCCCAGTCTTTCTTTTCATTAGACATACCCAATTCCTGCAACCACACTTCATGTTTTAGCCTTCAGTCCCCTAGTCATCTTTGTTGTTCTTCTCTGCAGTCTTTCTAGAATCTCAACTTCTTCTTTTATTGTGGCAACCAAAACCTAATTTACAAATGAGTTGAGACTTCAACCCCCATAATTCCCATAGAGAAAAGCCATGAATTCTGGGCTTTGTCATCCCAATACATCTAGAAGACCTGCCAACAAAATCTGTTTTAACTATTGTATTAAATTGGCTTCCATTGTCCCTACATTTAAATGTCCATATTTGTTTTCCTCATTTTGCAAATTAAAAGCACAGTAGTAAGTAATTTACTTTTAGAATATATGTATCAACTAAACCAAAAGATTAAAAGAGGATATCAATCCTGGGATAGAGAATTGTTTTACCAGTGTGTAACAGGCCTGCAGTCTGGTCTTTAAAATTAAAGTATTTCTGTATGTCCAGAAGCACTCCTGAAAAAAAATGATATGGAACAAATTAATATATTGAATAGATTAATTTAATAGATTAAATTTGTGGAGGTGTTGTCCTATCCTGACTCCAGGATTTTAACAGCAAACGAGCAGTTAGCACCTGATTCTTTTCCCAGAGTTCGAATCGCAGAGGGGTATGAGTAGCTGATGAGAGCTAAAGAGCTTGAAATAGCTATACTAGTCTCCCTTTAACTCTTTGTCAGCCACAAAATTTTGAAAATGATATTAAATATATAATTTGTATTGTATTAAATATAATATTAACTTAAGCCTGTTTCTCCCCATCCAGATCTCCATAGCCTCCAGAGAGTGAGAAAGAACCTTTTGGTCAACCTGGGGCCAAGATTTATAACTAAGTATCATTACTACACTGATGACATCACAGCCCATGCTCTCAGTCTTCCTCATCCAGATGTTAAATTGCAAGGATTTAGAGTAGTGTTTCTCAACTTTTGCAGCTTGAAAATGTGTGCACTTCAGTTCAATTATACTGGCTGAGGAATTCTGGGACTTGAAGTCCACACATCTTAAAGTTGCCAAGGTTGAGAAACACCGGTTTAGAGCTAAACGTCTTCGCTGATACCAATAATGACTGGAACCAATCCTGGAAAAAGGAGGAGAACCACCACAAAACTGTGCCCTCCACTCCTGAACTCAGATTAAGGAGGGCAAGAATAAATATACCATCTCCATTCTGGTCTCCTGGAGATTATAAATGCAAACAATACAGCTTTTGTGATGTATCATTCTAAGAAAGCAATGGGGGAATCCAGATTCTTGTAACAACTGTGTGATTAACTTAATTGCAGTGAGTCACTTAACAACCATGGCAAAAAAGGTCATAAAATGGAGCACAACTCACTTAACAATTTCTTTGCTTAGTAATGAAAATATTGGGCTAAATTGTAGTTGTAAGTCGAGGACTACCTGTAATATGGATGTTTCAGTTAGACTTAATCACGGGTGTCAAACTCAATCGTGTCACATGATGTATTGTGATGTATGGTGACCAGTGGTGGGATTCAGCCAGTTCGCACCAGTTCGGGAGAACCGGTAGCTAAATTTTTGTTGCCCAGGCCCAGAATGGACTTCCGGAAGTGGCATCCACACAGAGAACCGGTTGTTCACATATCTGAATCCCACCACTGATGGTGGTGTTTTTTGCCTTTGTGGAAATGTGGGGGGCGTGGCCTGCGTGTGACGCATCTGGCCCAGGGGCCGCCAGTTTGACACCACTGGACTAGATCAGTGATGGGATTCAAATATGTGAACAACTGGTTCTCTTCTGGAAGTCCATTCTGGGCCTGGGCAACAAAAAAATTAGCTACAGGTTCTGCCAGAGTGGTGCAAACCAGCTGAATTCCACCACTGGACTAGATGATTAAACACATTCTTCCAACATTTATTGTATCATTTATGGCAGTTGTGGCATTGAGCTTTAACCCATGGAAGCTGGTATGAAAATAGCTTAAAATAATTATACTTATCTTTTTCTTATTGCAACAAGATAATGTAGATAGTGCTATGCTTCACTGAGCATACTCCCCACTCCTCACCCCCTTTCCCTCCTTCTAGTTCTTATTCAACTTAATAAGAGAGAAATTACTTTCAATTTCTCTTTAAAGAGAAGAGAATGTTTTAATGACATTCTGACGATGGTGGAATTCTTGTTTTTATTTAGTTATGAAATGATAGAGAGAGGTGTCTGAATGGTCCAATCTTCATTGTACAATAATTATCCAATAATCGTTAGCCTCCCTGTACATCTGGTTCATCCCAAGGCAGCATCTCAAGAAATAATAGTTGCCATAGGGGCATTTCATATTAGGAAGAATGAATAAACAGAGAGGCTGGAGAGAGATGAAAGAGTTTGTTACCTCAAGGATGGCACCAGCTCAAAAACATCACTGAGAAATTCTCAGGGATCTGGAAAGTACAGTCAGAAAAACAGAAGTCATTTTTGTACAGAAAAATTATTCTTATTATTATTGCCAAACTGCAAGAAAGATTTCAGCCCATTCTGGGTGTTATTGTCACAAAGCAATTGTCAATAGGATACAGCCTACCTGCTACGAGAAACCAGTCCATATAATTCACCAGGTTCAGATGGCAAAGCGTAACAATTGCGATGTAAGCTCTTCTGGTAGGTGGCTGTGATGATCCTTGAGATTGCTCTGTTGATTCCACGGTTCCATAAACCTTGATTGATGCAGGGGATTGAGGTGGCAGATCTGGGATCACTCCTTCAGCCATCTTCCTGGTCAATACTTCCAATTAGTTGCACAAAGCCATACCTTGGTTTGACACTTGTCTGTTGCTCTACAAGGAGCTTCAGCTTTGCTCATGCCTCCAACAGGAGGAACTAAGCTCTACTCAGTCATTTCCTGTAAAAAAAACTGTCTGTGTACTGGCCACAGAATTTCCGAGGTTCCCCTCCATCCCACATGGTCACACGCCATGCCAGTGAGAAAAGCAGTCCCACTTCTCTCGAATGGCTGAGAAGACAACTTATGGGCAATAGAGAGAGGCAAGGCTAAGTTGAAATCATGAAACTGTGGAGAGAAGCAGAAGAGCCCATCTTTACATGCTGAGCATCTACAGATTTGGTTGAAAAAAGAATAACATTGAGAGAAGAACTGCTAATTTGAGTAAACTGAATCTTCACCTTGTGATTCCAGATGGAAGCTGTGTCTTCACAACCCACTAAACCCACAAACCAGTTGCTCATATGTTAACATCTTATGCAAACCAACCCATGCATTAGCTGATGATTTGTCGGGTTGTGAGGACCTTGAAAATTCAGTTAACCAAATGGGCTATCGATCAGTTAGCCATGACAAAGTGTATTATGTAAACTCAGCCACAATCATGCAATGGTGCTTACAAAAAATGAAAAATGTTACATGAGCTACTGCAACCCTCATCCAGTGGGACAGTAGGTAAGATCAATTCAAAGCATCAGCATAGGAGAGCCAGTTTGTCTAGTGAGTAAGGCACCACGCTAGAAAATAGGAGACCTGCACCATCGCTGCTGCTTGCCATGGCCGCCCAGGAGCGCCTGGGCCTGCCTGCCGCCGCCCCAAATGGGCGGTGGCCAAGGTAAGGCTAGAGGGGCAGCGCTGGGCGCTGGGAGGGTAGCTTGCGCGTGGGGCCTGGTGGGTGGCTTACCTCCCTTGGGCTGGGCCAGCTGGTGGCCCAGCCGGTCGTTGGCCTGCACCATCGCTGCCGCTTGCCCTAGCCGCCCAGGAGTGCCTGAGCCTGCCTGCCACTGCCCCGAATGGACGGTGGCCAAGGTAAGGCTAGTGGGGCAGCGGTGGGCGCTGGGAGGGTAGCTTGCACGCGTGGGGCCAACTCTTAGCTGGCTGTCAGGAGCCGGGCTGTGTGTAGCAGCCCCACCAGTTCCCCACCGATGTCTGGACTCTGACCCAACTCCCAGCTGACTGTCGGGAGTTGGACTGTGCTCCTGGGGGCCATGCGGACGTCGGCCAGTTGCTGGCTGCGTCCTCCCTATCTCCCAGCTCATGGCAAGCCCTGGGGCTTGAAAAGCATCCCCGATGCCGCCCCGGTCCAACTTAGCCACGTGGGCGGCCAGTCTGAGCTGAGCCAGGTCTGGGCCGCTGCCTCCATGCCACGCCGGAGCTTCCCCCCACACTGCCCGGCCCACCTCCCTCGCCATCGGAGGCCGCCTTGGCCCTCTAGTGCCCGGCATGGCCCTGGGGCTGGTGGGCAGGAGCAACTCCTTCCTGGCTTGCCGGGCTCTGGGCCTCGGAAGTGGCCAGGTGGCGGGGAAGAGGGGGATGCCCGCATGTGTGTTGGAGGCCAGCCGGACAGGCCGGGATGGGAGAAGCACCTTCCGAGAGGGAGCTGGCACTCTGCCCGTGCCCCTCTCGTGTGTCACGAGTCGGGGAAGGGTTTGGCGGTGAAGTGCTGTGCAGCGTGGAAAGGGGCTCCCATGATCCCGCCGCTGCCATGGCGTTCGGGAGGCTGAAGGGGTGGGCAGGTCCTGGGGGGCTGGGAGAGCACAAGAGGTGCCGGGATGAGGATGGGGGGTCCAGACTACCATCCCCTGCAGCCCTAAAAAGCACTGTGGAAGAGTGGGGAATGCTGGGAGTTGCAGTTCATCACCATTTGGGAAAACATGACTCTCCAAAGATCAATCCTTTCTTCCTTCCACCTCCAGGCTTTCTATCGATCGAGGCAGATTACAGAGCCACGATCCACTCCCGCGAGCTGGCAACGAGACCCCGAAATCAAAGGAGAAAACTTGTTTCAGGGCTGTAAGAAAGGATCCCTCTCCCCCACCCCGACTCCCGCTGCAAGCAGCGCCAGAGTTTGGAAAGGTGCTGGTCCGGGACCCTTGGCTATGGGGGCAGGCCGGCGGCGGCTCTGCTCAGATATAGGGGATGAAAAAAAACAGCCGGAAGGGAAGAGAAATCATTCGAGTGGCTCGGAGCGTTTCATTTGGAAACGTTGGCACCAGTTTCAATCCGGGCGTTTGTGCTTTCTTACCCCTGCGCGCATGCGCCTGTGTGTTTTCCCCGGTGGTAGTCAAAAAGGGAGGGGAAGGGGCAATGGGAAGCATCCTTTGATACATCATTTACACTCCCGCCTCCCCAATCAGGTTTATTTGGAAATTGGTCCGACAGACCTGGCTTCCTCAATCAGCCACCGGGGGTTAAAATATCTTTCCCCTTCAGGCGTTATAAAGCACCTTTTCCTTCCTTCCTTCCTTCCTTCCTTCCTTCCTTCCTTCCTTCCTTCCTTCCTTCCTTCCTTCCCCCTTCAATCTCCTTCCTTCTCCATCTCCTTCCTTTCCCCTTCAATCTTCCTTTCTTCCATCCATCCATCTCTTTCCCTTCCCCTTCAATCTCTCCTTCCTTCCTTCCTTCCTTCCTTGCTCCTTCAATCTCCTTCCTTTTCCATCTCCTTCCTTTCCCCTTCAATCTTCCTTCCTTCCATCCATCCATCTCCTTCCCTTCCAATCTTTCTTCCTTCCTCCTTCAATCTCCTTCCTTTTCTTCTCCTTCCTTTCCCCTTCAATATTCCTTCCTTCCTTCTCTCCATCTCCATCTCCATCTCCATCTCCATCCCTTCCCCTTAAATCTCTCTCCTTCCTTCCTTCCTTCCTTCCCCCTTCAATCTCCTTCCTTCTCCATCTCCTTCCTTTCTCCTTCAATCTTCCTTCCTTCTTTCCATCTCCAACTCCATCCCTTCCCCTTCAATCTCTCTCTCCTTCCTTCCTTCCTCCCTTCCTTCCTTCTTTCCTTCCCCCTTCAATCTCCTTCCTTCTCCATCTCCTTCCTTTCCCCTTCAATCTTCCTTCCTTCCATCTCCATCCCTTCCACTTCAATCTCTTTCTCCTTCCTTCCTTCCTTCCTTCCTTTCCCCTTCAATCTTCTTCCTTCTCCATCTCCTTCCTTTCCCCTTCAATCTTCCTTCCTTCCTTCATCTTCCCTCCCTCCCAACATTTGTGAGCAAGGAAGAGTAAGCTTCTCCAGTGAGCATTGCTATATTGTTTTTGTAATTCATCACTATGCTTTCATTATGTTCAATTCGTAACAATGAAAATACACCCTGCATATCAGATATTTACATTACGATTCCAAACAGTAGCAAAATTACAGTTATGAAGTAGCAATGAAAATAATTTTATGGTTGGGGGTCACCACAAGATGAGGAACTGTATTAAGGGGTCGCAGCATTAGAAAGGTTGAGAACCACTGACCTATAGTATGAGGTTTAATCAGATCTATTTATTAAATTGGATTTAACTTAAAGGTAAATTAAAAGTAATCTGTTCACTGACAAAGTTTCAACTTTAATTTGTTTCAAATCAATGTCCATGTAAAACTCCAATGTAAATTTTTCCACCTTGTTTGACAACTTCTTAAAAATAATTAAATATTTTACAAGCAACCAAATTATGTTTTATTGGGCCAATTTCATGCCACACAGAAAGCTGACATTTCCAGTCATTAAACTAAATGGGTATGCCAGTGGTAAATGTCCCAAAAGATTAATAAAATGCCTTCTTGTAATTTAAAGCCACACAGTGCATGGTAACATTAATAGTATTAACTTACCTTGAACAAAATCCTAGTCCAGTGGTGGCGAACCTATGGCACGCATGCCAGAGGTGGCACTCGGAGCCCTCTCTGTGGGCACACGTGCCGTTGCCCTAGCCTTGCCTCCCCCCATGACCCCCTCCTCACCAGCAGTCCCCCTGGAGGAGAGTCGCCCCCGAGCATGGCCCACACGGAGCAGCGCAGCCAAGGACATGGCAGCCAGGCAGCATAGACAAGACTCTGCCCTCATGCCCCATCCCGCACAGGGATGATGCTGCGGAGCGCGGGCAGAGGGCATGGCCGCCATGGCGCTGCTAGGCTCCCTGGGCAATCTGCGGTGGGCCCTGGAGGCAGTGAGTGGCCCTGCAGGCAGGTGGGGTGGGTGATGGGGTAGGGGTGGATCAGGGGCAGGGCAGTGGGTGGAGTGGGGGCAGGGGCAGTTTTTGGGCACAAGATCTCTAAAAGGTTTGCCATCACTGTCCTAGTCTTTTAGATACACTAAAAATTGAAGTGTTTTTTTTTCCAACTACAAAGGTAAACTTTGTAGGGTAGGCAAGGCGGGTTGTATGAAGTGTGTGAGTTCCAGCACCTTGGTTTTTTTTTTTTACAAAAAAAGCACTGCATACATGCATACATACATGCATACTAGGTTTGAATCTTTCCTTGCCATGAATCTCATAGTATGGTAAGACTGGCTTTGTATATTTTATTTATATAATTTCTATAACTACTCAACCAGGTAACTCTGGGTGGCTTACAATTCTAAAATTCTAAAACAATTTAAACAAATACTAAATAATAAAAACACCCACAAAATAAATGTATAAACAGCAGCTGTAATGGCTAATCAACTAATAGTAAAGCCAAATAATGAGGCCCTTAGCACATTCCGAACCCCAGGCCTGAGTACATAGCCAAGTTTTTAAAACTTTGCAAAAAGCCAAAGGCCATTCTAATCTCTGAGGTGAAAATATTTCATAAGGCAGGGACTACAACAGAAATTGCTGTTGCCAGTATATATTGCTGTTGCTAACTGAGTCTTCTTTCAGTGAGGGGACCTGTCCTTCACTGCACCCAAAAGCAGATTATTAATTTAGGAAGAGCAGGGTAAGGCTCATAGAGTTTCCTCTTAGCTGTCTACCTCCCAGCATATCCCATTTGAGACAGATTTCTCGCTCTGTTTAAATGCTGTCCCCATTTAGTGGTCTTCTTTGAGCCAGTACCTGAAGAGAAATGAGGATGATTAATATAATTGTGGAGAGAGGTTCTTGCTTGAGTTTAGCTGTTGATCAAAGTGGTCCCTGCTTCAGGAGGGAAAGAAGGAGAGTTGGGGGGGGGCACCAGAGACCTAAGCATTAAGCAAACTTCCTGAAGTGAAGACCAAAAAGTTGGCTAATGGTGCTTAACCCTGAACGCTGCTTCCCCTGGGCTAAGACTCCAAACAGGAAGTCAGAGGAGAAAGCAGGCAGAAGAGACTGTTAGTAGAGTATTTCTCAAGCTTGGCTACTTGAAGATGTGTGCCAAGGAATTTTGAGAGGTGAATTAGTTCTTGCTTCTCAAACAGCACAAAATTAGCCCCATGTGAAAAGGGTAGAGTAATGTTTCTCCACCTTGGCTGCTTGAAGATGTGTGGACCTCAACTCCCAGAATTCCCCAGACAGCATATGCATAGGCCGACTGGGGAATTCTGGGAGTTGAGGTGCACACATCTTCGAACAGCCACGGCTGAGAAACACAGAAATAGTACATCTGGCATTTGTCGATTCTGTCAGCATTTGCCAGTTTTACTTGGATATCATGATTGCTCTAATGAGGGGTCCTTGGGGCTCTCTGAATTTGGTTGTTTTTGTGCAGATGTTTCATTACCCAAACCAAGTAACATCATCAATATTAGGAGTGATGATGCTACCTAGTTTGGTTAATGAAACGTCTGCAGAAAAACAACCAAGCTCAGAGAACACCAAGGACCCCTCATTTCAACCCTGAACTACAAATATTTTCCTTTATTAGAGTGTTCCAAATTTCTGAACAATCATTGCTTGGGTTGCTTTTAATGAAAGAATTGCTCGACTCCCCAGCTCACACGAAAGCTGATAATTCAGTCAACCAGCAGATGTCACCAGAATTATTGTGTTTATATTCATTTCTTGTGGACAATCCATCTCTTATAGGCATAAATTAGGAATGCTCAAGATTTGAAAATATTAGGGCAGTTTGTGCCTTCATCTCCACCACACACAGTCTAAATTAATTTTCCAATAGCATCAGAAGCCTAAGTAATGAGGAAGTCACGTCTACTTGAATTCAGAAACTGTTGACATCCTGAAGACATGAAGGACTAATCCACAGTAAATCATTGACTTCTTTGGATGCAGTAAAAAGCCAGCTCTTACTTCCAAATTCCAAAATGCTGGACACTCCTCAGCTGGCCAAGGCTGTGTCAATATTTCCATTAAAGCTTCTACACTTTGGATATTCACAGTAACATTCCACAGGGCTCTGGGTAGGAAAGACTGACTCAATTTCTCCATTCATAAACTGGGTTTCTTCTTAGATTGAGATTAAAAAAAAAAAAGATGGCACCAAAATTTCTATCAACAACTATGTATTTCTGCATGCAATTTAATGTATTAAAAAAAATAAAATGTTATTTTTTGCTAAGGGTACATGTTCTCTCTCTCTTTGTCATACATGTGTGTATGTGAGTGTGTGTATATAAATATAAGATTTGTGCATGAAATTTTTTTTTACTGAAGAATTATATCCTGGTTTATATACAATCTTCAACTTACACCAGTCCATTTTGGTGACTGTTTGAAGTTACAACGGCACTGAAAAAGAGTGACTTATGACCATTTTTCACGCTTTTGACCAGTGCAGCATCCCCATGGTCACATAAGAACATAAGAACATAAGAAGAGCCATGCTGAATCAGGCCAAAGCCCATCAAGTCCAGCATTCTGTGTCACACAGTGGCCCACCAATTGTACATGGGGATCTTGAGCAGAAAGAGAAGGCAAAACCCTCCCTTTCCCTTGACCCCCAACAAATGGTACTCAAGGGAATCCTGCCTGCCTCAACCAACATAGAGGCGGCACATGGACATCCGTTTTAATAACCACCGATACACTTGGCATCCATGAATCTATCTAGCCCTGCCTTGAAGCTGTCAAGGCTGACAGCTGTCACGACCCCTTCTGGAAGTGAATTCCATAAATCAACAACCCTCTGGGTGAAGAAATATTTCCCTTTATTTGTCCTCACTTTCTTAGCTATGAGCTTTAGGGAGTGCCCCCTTGTCCTGGTATTGTGTGATAGAGAAAAGAATTTTTCTCTATCCACCTTGATCAAAATTAAGACACTTGGGAACTGACCCAATTTATGACCATTGTGGTATGCTGGGGTCATGTGATCATCTTTTGCGACCTTCTGACAGGCAAAGTCAATGGGGAAGCCTGATTCCCTTCACAACTGTGTTGCTAATTTAACAACTGCAGTGATTCACTTAACAACAGTGGCAAGAAAGGTCATAAAATGGGGCAAAGTTCACTTAATAAATGTCTCACTTAGCAACAAAAATTTGAAGCTCTATTGTGATTGTAAGCCAAGGACTACCTGTATTAGCTGGAAAGTATAAAATTTGGAATATTCACACTGAAATCATCCATGAATGCCCACTACCCTTAACTGGAGGGAGAGCTAACCCTTAGATACTGAGCAGTGCATTTTCCTTGTATTCGGAAATGGGGAAGTTGCATTGATGACTATCTATTTCTAACAGTTCAGATCTGCAGGATAGGGAGATAACAGCTAGAAACTACAACCACGAGGACATCGTGATAAAATAAATGTTAGTCATTTAAATCTACTATCACCAGTCCATTGTTGAGCAACATCACATTCCAAAGCTGTGAGAAATAGCTGTTTGGATCATCTTGTAAAAATATATCAATATCGGTGCAATCCTGACCTCTGGAGGCAAGAGGAGGCTATTCTACAAAGTGGAGGCCACCACCAAGAAATGTTCTCTTTAGATACTACTCTCACCTCATGTATGCTGGGAATACTTAATATATTAAGTTATAGATACAGAATTACAGAGTAACAGATTTGAAAGGGACCTCGGAGGTCTTCTAATCCAACCCCCTGCTCAAGCAGGAAACCCTATACCAGTGATGGCGAACCTTTTAGAGACCGAGTGCCCAAACTGCAACCCCAAACCCACTTATGCATCGTCAGGTGCCGGGTGTGTGTGGCCCATTGGGTGGGTGTGGCCCATTGGCTGAGCATGCCCATTGGCTGGGCGTGGCTGTGGTGGTAACAGCAGACTGGGTGGGACTAAAAAGTTCAATCAATCAATTCCAACTTTGCAAGATTTTCTTTTCCCGCGAGAAGTTGAAATTGACTGATTGATTGAACCATTTTTTTTTTTTGCACACAGAGGCGGAGGCCTAAAGTGAAAAGGTTTTATAAAACCTAGCTGAAGGCCTAGGACTGGGTCAACGGCGCACGTGCCCACAGAGAGGGCTCTGAGTGCTGCCTCTGGCACCCGTGCCATAGATTCGCCACCACTGCCCTATACCATTCCAGACAAGTGGCTGTCCATAATGAATGAACTGGATCTTCCTAGAGGAGACAGTGCTCCACATGCCAGATTCGCCCAGTCTGCTTCCTCCATTTTTTTAAAGTTTCCATTTAACAATCCATAAATGATGAAATACTGTCCAATCCCTTCCAATTGAAAATGCTTTGTGTCTTGTCTATGGAGAGTCTGGGTCATCCTTGTCATGATTGTTCTAATCTAAGAGGTGCTTTTTCAAGAGGCAACTAGACTTCCTTTGTTTTTCCTTGAAGACGTTTCACTTCTCATCCAAGAAGCGAAATGTCTTCTAGGAAAAGCAAAGGAAGTCCAGTTGCCTCTTGCTTCGTGTCTTCTATCTGGAAGTTACTGATGGTTTGGAAGTCTCAACAATAGCAGCCAATCTGCATGAGCATATAATCCCAGCACTCTGGCTCCTTGTTCATTCATGAGTCAGATAAACTTTCCCAAATTTATCTTTCTGTCGCTGTTTTATACTTGATGATGATGCTATCTATTTAGTCAAGTCCAATTCTCAGCAATTCTACGGATCAGCTCTTTTCAAGTTTTCCAATCTTGTAGGGCTTCTTTCAGTTGTTTTAGCTCTGGCTTTGCAGATGTAATTTATACTTATGTCAGATTCATTTAGCTTTCTTACTGATTTTCCTAGGTTTCTTTTTAAAGTTATTTTCTAGGCACTGTAGCTTTGTTTCATTCTTGCAGAAGCCAACAAGCGGGCAAGGGGTGAGGTCAATTTAAAAATATTGTTTGGGGAAGGAGAAGAAGAAAAGAGAACAAAGACCATCCATATTGTCTTGTGTAAGAAGGAAAGGAACTGATCCTTCATATGGAAGGCACGTAAAGTGGTTTCCATGCATTTGCCAAGGGAAAGAGGCTGTGGCAAATAAATGACATCTCTCTTCACCTATCAAGATCAAAATTTAGTAAGACTTGATTTTACAAAAAGAAATCCTGGTCCATTCAGAGCTATCTTGGAGATTGGGTGGGAAAGATTAATGAGCGGAAAAGTGCAGGTGGTCCTCAACTTACAACAGTGAACAGAATTATAAGAGCACTGAAAAAATGCGACTTATGACCATTTTTCACACTTATGACCATTGCAGAATCCCTGTGGTCATGTGATCAAAATTCAGACACTTGGCAACTGACTCTTATCTCTGATGGTTGGGGTGTCCCGGAGTCATGTGATCCCCTTTTATGGCCTTCTGACAAGCAAAGTCAATGGGGAAGCCAGATTCACTTCACAACTGTGTTACTAATTTAACATCTGCAGTGATTTACTTAACAGCTGTGGCAAGAAAGGATGTAAAATGGGATACAACTTGCTTAATAACTGTCTTGCTTAGCACCAGAGATCTTGGGCTCAATTTGGTCATAAGTAGAAGACTATCTGTAGTGCTTTTTCAACTGCTCAAGAATAAAGATATGATGCATTTAAAAAAAAAAAGACTAGAAACCTTTTGTGGAAAAAAGTGAAATGATTTATGGATTTGATGGTTGAAAAAGGCTCCTTGTTTAAGGAGTTGAAAAGATTTCTGTAACTCCTCTGGAAAAGAGGTGGCTCTAGGTAGAATTTAAAGTATGGGGCTTGCTTGTGATTCAGGACTTTATAGACAGTCATCAAGGCTGGTAGAAACTCTCCATGAATTTTATCTGGTTCCCTTTGAAACCATTAGGATAGGTGACCATCTTGTGAATTTCATCATTTCATTTCACCTTATCTAAAAAGATACAGGTAGTTACAACCAAAATGGAGCCTTAATGGAAAACATACTGACCTGATTTTACATTTTTTGCAATGGTCATTAAGCAAACACTATGGTCATTAAGTGAACCCACTGTTTGCTAGGGCATGGTTTTCCCAAAAACTGGAAGTGCTGGTTTTCAGCAAAACTGTCGTAAAATATAATCATGTGACCAGCATGTGCTGCAAATGTCTGTAAATGCATCCATCCTGCCGAGCCCCCGAACTGCGGTCTTGTGACCTTCAGGGATGGGGCAACTATTGGAATGTTGGATCTGGATCTTTTTCAGGTAGGTCGTAACTTCGAATGGTTGCTAAACGACCAGTGATAATTCGGGACTACTTGTACTGTCTTACCATTCAGTTTCAGTGGGGGAACTGGAGTCCTAATAATTCCTTTCTCCTCATTTTTCATGCCACACTCTGCCCCAATTTCCAAATTAACCACCCCCAAAGTTTTTCTTAATAGACTATTCCTTTAATAATAACAATTGCCCTTCCCTGTACCTTTCCCCCACTACAATATCTTTTGTGACATGTAAACTATAGGCAAAGTTACACCAGTAAGCTAGCATGGTTGGCATTTTAAAGCATATCCACCCGTTTTGGATAATTTGGCAATCTCTTTCCATTCTTACTAGTCTGAATAATTTGATGGTCAAGGTCCATAAGCACTGCTATCCCCAACACTTCAAAATCCTCCGATTTCTGGTAGGGAGGGATATGGAATAACATTGCAATATGCTTTTGCACAACCTTGCTTGTCTCACATATCCAAATGTACAGGCTGAGTATTGAGAGAAATAGGACAGTGGCCAGACTAAATTTATCTGTGATGTCCTGTCAATTACCACAAAAGCAAACAGCTTGCCTGAACAGCCGAGATTGTCCTCTTCCACGAAATCTGCTTCCTGTAAGTTAGCTGAAACCTCCAGATTTCTTCCACGGCTCTTGTGCCAGTCCCCATCAGCAACGTGAAGGTAAACTCATCAACGGGTGGTGAAAGTTGAACTAAGGAGCTGACTGTAATCTCCAGATAATCATAAAAAAGCAGGAAGAGCTACAAAATCTACCCTCCAATGATCATCCAAATTTTACCAGCTTAGATTAGGAAGCCCCTAATGGAAGGTGCATATTTACCGATTAACTAAAGTGTATTAGTTTTTCTCCCTGCAGCATATTCCAGAAGCACATTGCTTAATGCCTTAATGGGGCCTGTAACCTTGACAAGGTTTTCCAGCCTCTGTTGCAATCTAAAGGTAGCTCACCCTTCCCCCCCTCTACTCCTTGGCAAAACAGGCTTTTGTTTATTCTCTCCACCTCTATGTTGAACCAGAGGAAACGTACTGCTGGATCAAAAGAAAGAAACATGCCATGCTTACAGTATATTAATCCAAAGGAACCATTACAGTTTGGGATTGCTCTTTCCTAACTTTGGCTGGATTCATGCCATATATAGGAGAAAAAGGGTCTGGAAGCTAAATTGTATGATAAACAGTTGAGATAACAAGGTAGGTCTAGCCTAAAGAAGCGAAGGATTAGGGGGAAATATGATAACTGTCTTCCAGTACTTGAGCAACTGTCACAGACAAGAGGATGTTGAAAGGAAAATCTTCATCAGTCCAAGCTGGGAATAATCAAAATGGAGACTGCTTTAGAAAGAAGGTTGTAGTTTATTGAAGAGGAGAACCAGACAGAAAGATGGCTCTGGGAAAGCTGACCACATGTAGTAGGGAGTGGTGGGTTTTTATACTTTTTTGGGCTTTTGTTTGGAGTTGTTCCCATGGCATGAGTCTGAGTGTACCTTTCTGGTATTCTGATGGTGGTGGGTTAATTCTATTATGTCCCAAAGGTCATATCCTGCTTCCCTGGGGCTGGGGCTGATGACTGTTGGATTTTTTGGTGTGAGGGATTGTTGATTCTAGGGATCTTCATCTTTCTAATCCCAGCTTCTTGGCTCCAATCTTTCTGACACGATTATCACATCTGCATTTCTGCAGACCTGGTTTCTGTTTGGGGCAGAGAGACTTGGGAGGGGGTTGGTTTCTGCCTTTAAGATCCTTTGGGGAAATATATTCTGCCTTTTTCATATTTCCCAAAATATTTCTTTCTCTGGATTCTTCCCACAAGGGGATTTACTTATTCTCAAAGCACCTGAGGGCAGGACAAGAAGTAATGGGTGGAAACTTGCTAAAGAGTGACCCAACCTAGAAGTAAGGAGAAATTTTCTGACAGTGAGAACAATTAATCAGTGGAACAACTTGCCTCCAGAAGTTGTGGGTGCTCCATCGCTGGAGGTTTTCCAAAATAGACTGTAGAATCATTTGATTGGGATGGTAGGAGTTTCCTGCCAAGAAACTTCCAAGGTCCCTTCCAACCTTATGATACTATGTTCTATGTTCCAAGCTTAAAATAAGTTTGATTGTTCTTTGATTTACTGAATGCAGTCCAGGTGACCATTTATGCTTCAGTGTGATTTCATATGTACCACGAAAGTTAGGTAAATGACATGTAAGCATATATTGTGAATGCAATCATAAAAATTTGTGCCTTTTTCAACTAGATGCAATGGCCTCAGAGTCAAACCTCAGTTTCTGGTCTTTAAAGCTGGCTTCAGTCTTAAGGCCATGTAATTTAATACATGCATGCATACATACATACTACATAAATAAAGTAATAGGTGGATAAAAATGTCAAATCCAGTCTGAATGTCTGGCTTACTGTGTGATGTAACATAATAGTAAAATAAAAAAATAAAATTAATAATAATTTTAAAATAATTAAAAAGAAAACAAAAACAAAGAAAAAATTCAAAGGGCAGAATCCGTGGACCACTGGAACTTTTTCTGCCATCAGTTTTCCATGTTTCTACATATGTATAGATTATCAGCACGATCAAATTACCCATGCAAACTCTGACAAATCATCATGATGAAATTAGTCACACAAAAGTTAAATGATACATCATATTGGCACTGTAAGTATGGAAGAGCTGCACAATTGGAACAGGTGTTCTTAAAACTGAAATGTTTTGCACTGCCAGTACCAGACAAATTTCAGCAAAGAGATATTCTTAAAACTGGGAACGTGCATGGGCCTCCCATGTGAATGTATATTGCGCTCCTTTTGATGGAGTAATACATAGAAATGTGTCCCCTGAAGATCTGAAAATACTGGCAAATTTGTAAAATTTTGTAATAAAATCTCAAATATTGAAGCCTCAAGGAGGGATATCTGCAGGGGAAACAGAGAGACAAATTATTATGAAAGGTGCATAATTTGTGTCACCAATGTGATGTGTAATTATGTCTGCAACAGGATGCCCGTGGCCTCAAACCTCCAAGGGTGTTATCAGTAAACAGCCCATCAGGGCAACGATGTGATGATGAAGAAAATTTGGATACACAGTATTTATTCTAGGTTTGGATAGGCTACAGGTAGTCCTCAACTTAGGACCACAATTGAGCTCAAAATTTTTGTTGTTAAGCGAGACATTTGTTAAGTGAGTTTTGCTCCATTTTATGACCTTTCTTGCCACAGATGTTAAGTGAATCACTGCAGCTGATAAGTTAGTAACATAGTTGTTAAGTAAATCTGACTTCCCCGTTGACTTTGCTCATCAGAAGGTCACAAAAGGTGATTATGTAACCTTGAGACATAGCAATAGTCATAAGTATGAACCAGTTGCCAGTGTCTGAATTTTGATCACATGACCATGGGGATGCTTCAAAGGTCGTAACTGTGAAAAATGGTCATAAGTCACTTTTTTCAATGCCGTTGTAACTTTCAACGGTCACTAAGTGAACTGTTGTAAGAAGATAACTAGCTATATTACCGGCAAATATCTATCACAGATAGACAGATATGAATGGGATGAAACAGGAAGAAGCATAGAAATAGCAGTCAGAAGTCAGAGCTGGTTGATGAGTGCCCAAAATGTGGTTTAATAATAATAATAATAATAATAATAATAATAATAAAGTTGGAAGGGACCTTGGAGGTCATCTAGCTCAACCCCCTGCTCAGGCAGGAAACCCTATACCATTTCTGACAAATGGCTGTCCAGTTTCTTCTTAAAAACTTCCAGTGTTTCACCACTTCTGGAGGCAGGTTGTTCCACAGGTATGACCACCTGGGGGGCAGCCATTGGAACTTCGGAACTGGGTTATAAATACCTTTTGGGTGGTCTGTCATAATTCTGAACAGTTGCTAAGCAACCGGTCATCAGTTGAAGACAACCTATATGTAAGCCCCAAACAATACACTGCTTCTGTAAGGAGGCACCAACAGGTGTTCTGCATGAACTCATTCCCACCCTAGTGCACTATTTTGGCTTCATAACCAAAGGGCTGCCCACCCTTATAAGGTGCACACATTGCAAAGGTAAAGGTAAAGGTAAAGGTTTTCCCCGTCCAATCATATTTGACTCTAAAGAGCAATGCTCTTCTCCGTTTCTTAGCCGGGGGAGTCAGCATTGTCCAAAGTCACTTCCATGATCATGTGATCAGCATGACTATACACCAGGGTTGTCAAACTCGCAATGTCAAGTGACGTGTCGTGACGTATCACAACTTTTTCCCCATTGCTGGCAATGGGGTGGGTGTGGTTTCACCATGATGCATCCAGCCCGTGGGCTGGCAGTTTGACACCCCTGCTATACACCAAGGAGCATGGAATGCTGTTACCTTCCCACCAAAGTGGTACCTATTTAATTACTTGCATTTGCATGCTTTTGAATTGCTAGGTTGGCAGGAGCTGGGGCAAGAACGGGAGCTCACCCTGTCATGCAATGCTTGGGTCTCGAACTGCCAACCTTCCAGTCAACAAGCCCAGCATCTTAACCACTAGGTCACCATGACTTTTAAGAGTCCTAATTGGAGCCTCCTTAGTGGGAGGAGCAGAGGGAGGCCTTAAGTTATAAAGTTCAGCTAGCTGTGCTTTTGACAACATAGAGGGCGACACATTTCTGACTAGTGTCCACTTCCCCCATTCCTCATCCATAAGTCAAAATACTATTAGTTTCAACTAAGTTTTCGATGGCAGTAAGATCAAAATGGGGGATTTGCTTTTATGGGGAAGAGCAGGAACTGAATTCTCATATAGAAGCGGTCTGGCTTTCCATCTGTCGAAAGATGAATAACTCCAAATGTTCTGAAAGGTGGGAGATAACAAAAGAACAATAATATTAAGATGGCAATGTGGAAACGGTAATGTATCTGCACTGATTTCAGCAAGACGGAAGAAAATATTTTCTCATGTTGTTGCAAGAGAAACCGGTGAAACAGTATCATCGCTCCTGAGCTGAACATGCTTCTGACTTACCTTTCCCTTCTTTTTTTAAAACTTGCCCTGGAACTTCTCGGAAATCTTCCATTCAATTCTAACCATATCTGATCCCACTTACTTGTCCAAGAGCAGCCAAATTTGGCTTAAGTGCTACACCTAGCTGGACAAAGTGGAAACATGGATGTGGCATCCTGTCAACATGACATTCGCTTTACTTGCTGAAAACTTTGTCTACCACCATTCTTTTAAAGAAAGAGGGCTTCCCTTCTGAATACAGGGATGCTGTAAAGAGTAGAATAAGAATAGAATAATAACTTTATTGTCACTTTGAATGTACACTAATCGGCATACATTAAAATGAAATTTCATTGCATATAGCAGGGCTTTTCAACCAGTGGTAGGGGTACCACCTGTGGTACATTGGCACCTGGCAGGTGGTACGTGACCATCCTAGAAAAGTGGTAGCAGGGGAGGGGAATGAGCTGAACCAGTGGCAGCATTGCACAAGCCTGAGCAAGAGATGGCTGGAGCTGCAGGGCTGTCAGGGCTCAGCAGAAGCGCCAGGATCAGCGCTTCTTCGGGACTATCAGGGCTCAGTGGAAGTGCCAGGATCAGCGCCAGATTCCAGCGCCAATGTTGCAGCATCTCCAGGGTCTTGTGATTTACATTCAGATGCTTGGCAACTGATTCATATTTATGACAGTCACAGTGTCCCAGGGTCATGTGAAGTGACCAAAACCTGCTGCAACCACCCAGCAGACGGGGGGAATAAAAACCAAACACCCCCCCACTCCACCCCCACTGCCAATCCTCAACAGAAATGCTCACAACAATGAAAACCTCGGACAGGAGGAAGAGCGCCGCCGGGTGGGCAGGCAGGTGTCTTGCTCGGTTATGGCTTGGGGGCCCTTTTTTCAGTGCCATTGTAACTTCAAACAGTCACTGAGCGAACATGTTGTAAGTCAAGGACTACCTGTACTTTAACACTTTTTTTCCTTTTTTTTTTTTTTTGGTCATCAAGTTTTTGACACCTTGCTAGGCGACTGGTGGTACTCGGATGTTGCCATATCCTAAAAGTGGTACAATGGGTAAAAAGGTTGAAAAGCCCTGGCATATAGCTCTCAAAGGGTCACCACCTCCGATATACACTACATAAATATGATAATAAATAAATAAATACAGAATTATGCATATATCCACGTATATTATATGACACAGAGAAACAATAGGTTTTTTTTCGGGTTATGTATACATGTGCATGGTGAGAAAAAGGAATCTTGTGAGTTGACCAGACGGATGGCATAGGGAACAAAGCTATTACAGAATCGGGTAATCCTGCTCGGCTGTCCTTACCAATCTCTGTATGGACTTCCTATCTGAGGCACTGCTGCCACCAGACCAAACAGTGATGCAGTTCATTAAAATGCTTTCCATCATGCCTCTGTAAAAAGTGGCCAGGACAGAAGGAGAGATATGTGCTCTCCCCATCCGAAGCAGGAAATGCAGACGCTGGTTTGCACACTTCACTAAGGATGACGTGTGGAGAGACCAATTCAGATTGTTAGTTATCTGCACCCCCAGATAAACTGAAGTGTTAACTTAAGTTTAGGAATATTATCAATGTCAAAAGTAACTTCAACAGTCTGAATATTAATTTTAATTGGGAAACCATTTATGGACTATAATTTTGCACACAGACTTCCCCCACAGCTGAAATTCAGATTTATGTGACTTTAAAGCCCCTTTAAAGTTTGATCATAATAGTACTGATTTAGAATTCATGTTGATTCTTATGACATTTTTAAGTAATTTGACTGTTCAATCTTACCAACTGTGATTTTTAATCAATTTTTTATTTGATTTTAATAGTTTTTGAAGTACTAAAGGTATACATAATTGTCTTCCTATTTGTTTCAATTCAGTGTTACCTATAAAAGTAATGGCACGTAGCTTTTCCTTTTCTTTTAACTTAAGTAACTTTTATATTTTGAACATCCTTCAATGTTTTCTGTTTTCTGCTATTATTTCTATTTCTTTATTACAGTTAATAATTTTTTAAGAAGTGTTTATTTTTGTTACGACCCAAACTATTTCTAAGCGTGCAATCTCGAGTCTAGCACATCACTCAAAAGCCAAATGCATTGGTCTCTGCAAGGGTGACACAAGGGGCAAATGATGAAACGTGTTGTGACATCTCAGTGCAAACCAACTGACTTACGTACTACATGCAACGTTGCAACACAAGTTCAAAAAGCAGGGGTTTGCACTGTTATGCCACAATATATGTTTTGCCACTTTTGTATCATTGTGGCTTGTACCGGATGTCTTCAACCAAGGGTGTCCCTTATTTGTAAAAATGCTTTATGAACTGCCTCTAAAGGGAGAAACCTCTGGTTGGAGACTAAGATACCTTCTTTAATACAGATTAGAGGTATTAAGAGTTAGGTGCAAGATTATAAATCTGTATGCAGAGGTGGTCTATTTCTTGGAATTTACATGCTCTAGAATTGTGTATTCCTGCATTAGAGGGTTCTAACCCACCACTGAATCACGGATATGTGCATCGGTATAAAACATGTCCATAAGAATGACAGTCAGGGTTTCAGTGGACTGGCTGTGGGAAATAGGAGTTGTATCTGGCATATCTGAAGAGAGCCTGGTTGGGAATGGATCATTTTGCTAAGATTTTATATAGGAAATATATAGGAAAGTAAAATATACTTTCAAATTCCTAACCTCAAAAGATAGCATGTTTCTTGCATTCCATAGGAACCTCTGAGAACTGCCATGTTTGTGCAATTTATTGCACTTAAACCTCTATTATAAAAAATATAATGTAAGAGCAATTGATAGTGTTGCCAACATTTGCAAAGGAACTAGTGCTTCCAAAACAAAATGTACACGAATGTGCAGTAAATGAACTACATGGAATTAAATCTCTTATTTCATCTTCCTATGGGGAAGGATTTCCCTCCCCCCTCCAGCCTCCAGCAATTATTAGAAAGAAAACAGTGACTTGGCTGTAGGCCAGAAACATTGTTGATAAAATCACCCTTGTGGATTATTCAACGTTCCTTGGCTTGCTTTGGTTTGTAGATATACCAATGACAGGTAAAGCAGGGTTGTGTGCAAACAGGCTTGTGTTGGGCTGATCCAAACATATTTAAAAAGGATTAAGAGGCACAAATACATGCCTTCAGTACCATATAATGACGGTGATCAATCTGCCACCCTCCAGGTATTGCAAATCTTCAACAGCCAAGAACTCAGCTATCTGTGCCTAGAGGACCGACACCCCCTCCAAAAGACAGTGACATCATGTTGATCATCATGCAAATTATTATTGTGATGTCATCACGGCTTCTACCAGATATCTATGGCTAGTATATCCAATAGTGAGGGATTTGGAGTGACATAATTTCTCCTTTCTTGCCATGCACTCCAACTGCTCCTTATGCCATGCAACATGTTAATGTGAATTTTCTTGGCATTCTCATGCCTTGAAGTTTTAACACTTTTCACTAGAGTACTAGAAATTAAACTTTGAAAGCGACACACACCCTATCTCTATTGCAAATGCATGTGAATAAGGTGAGGCTAAGATATTTACCTCTTTATGGTTAAACATACTTTTATTTACTTACTTGCATATTTATTGTACTTCTACACCCTCCAATATTCTGAATCTCTGAATCATTCACAAAACAAAAGTTACAGTCAGAAAGAGATTGGACAACCATTTGTCTGAAATGGTATAGGGTTTTTTGCTTGAGCTGAGAGCTGGACTAGAAGACCTTCCAGTTCTATTATTTTGTTATTCTATTCTGTGCATAATAAAGCAAGGATACATTTCAAAGAGCTATGGAATAGAAGTAAAGGACTAAACAAAAAATCGCAGGAAATTAAGTGACGAAACTTTTCAGGCTGGACACCATTCATCATTGAAAAAGTCCTCTCTCAGTCTCATTTAATTCTATGGTGGGATGCAAAGAAGTCTCTTAGAAGTTGAAATTAAGGTATGAATGGATCCTGTGCATATTTGAAAGGAAAACTAGGTTTTTTACTGCCTGAATCATTTATTTTTAAATTAGTCAAGTCTAAGATGAGTCACTGAAAATAGGGTAATTTGATTAGATTTTTAAAATCATTCTGGTGTAAAGAAACATCTTAAATTCAGGACTGAGTCAATATGGCATATATTTATGGCATATATACAACCATTTGTTTAGTGAGTGTTCAAAGTTAAAATGGCACTGAAAAAAGCAACTTATGGCTACTTTTCACACTTATGACCGTTGCAGCATCCCATGGTCACATGATCAAAATTTGGACTCTTGGCAACCGGCTCATATTTATGATGGTTGCAGCATCCTGCGGTCATGTGATCACTTTTTATGACCTTCTGACAAGCAAAGACATGTTATTAACTTAACAACTGCAGTGATTTATTTAACAACTATGGCAAGAAAAGTGGTAAAATGGGGCAAAACTGAGGACAATTGCCTCACTTAGCAACCAAAATTTGGGGCTCAATTGTAATCATAAATCAAAGACTACCTCTGTATGAAAGTAGATATACCATCACACCCTGACCACCATATGAATTCAGTGTTCCAAAACTAACCTGAAGGTTATTTCAACACTGGTGTAAAAAACAAGGGATTCGGGGAGTCTGTGTAAAAATGTATGTTTCTGTTTGAGTCTTCATATTTAGAAGCTGAAGAGTTTGACCAGGCTGGAGACTTCCGGTTTTGCGCGGTAGTGACCAGTCACGGGCTTCGGGATTCTCTGCACCCCCGCGGCTAATTTCGCCCTGCCAAGGGACCCTAAATGGGTTTAAGTCACCCAGGAGAGGCGACGAAGAAAGAAGGGTGCTCCAGTAATTCTGAAATGGCAGCGGCCATTCCGTTCGACTTGGGGAAAGCCTTCTAACCCGACAGGAGAAAGGCTGGCCATATTGCATTGACCAGCCCAAGCTACTTGCAACCGAAGTCCAAAAGCACTAATCAGCACAACTGTGAACAGCATGCTTGAAACTGGATGAGGAATTCGATCTTCTCTTTTCTATTTTACATTTAATTTCCTGGGAAAAGATCCCCAAGAAGCAAAATACCTCCAAAAGGGAAGGAGGGGGATTTCCGCCCCACCCTTATACTAACAGAAGCAGCGAATTAATCTTTTTATGGAGGATCAAAATATATGGAAGTGAAGTAAATATAAAACCTGAAACTTAAAACTTAAATCTGGATACATCTAAAATTGTTTTAATAGTTAAGACTCTCATTTCAAAGATAATTGTTCATTTTGGAAATTGAAAAACAAATAGTTGTCGACACCTAGTGGCAGATGAAGACTATGACAGCTATGACTTTAACATAGTAAAACTTGGCAAAATCGGGGAAAAGCTAATCTGTGTCTGTGACCTTCAAAGTTTTAATAACAAAGAACAGCTGTGACAAAAAAAGACAATGATCTGGGCTGTAGACAAAGAGAGAATTATAAATTTATAATTATAAATTTCAGAAAAAAAATCTTTTTTGAGCTATTTGGATTACAAATATCTATCTAATTGGGATTCTAAAGCTATTTACAGAGAAAAGAAAGGAAGAGGAAAACTCAAATTCTTGGCTGTCATGGATCAGAGACATGTAGAAAGAACATATCAAGAAAATATAAATACATCACAGGAGGAGATATAGAGTATACTGCAACTAATTCAAACAACAATGGCTTTAAACCACAAAGAAATAAAAAAAAAATAAAAATATAAATCTAACTCTACAACAAAAAAAGTTGCCAGAAAACAACAACAGAGAAGGAGCAGATAAAACAGATAAATGGATATAGAATTGAGAATAGAGAAAAAACAAGTTATCCCTTAAGACTACAAAATAAATCTGAGGACAGATCGGATAAAATGGACTGTAGAGATGTCAGGAACATTGGAGAGAAAGGAAATGATAAGAGAAGCAGAGAGAAAGAAAAAGAAAAAGATTTTCAACAAACATGGAAAGGCAGAAGTCCCGTACAAAGACACTTCTCCTGATTTACTTTTTATATCTACAGCAACATTTACGAACATATGGAAAAACTTTTTGATTCAACAAAATACGTTGATTAAGAAAGACACTGGGCAAAAGAAAAAGACTAAAGTGGAAACTAAGAAAATAGATGATGGGACTTACCAGAGAGAATACTTAAAAAAGAAACATTTGTTTGAATATGGTTAAAGAAATAGAAATGTTTTGGAATATATATGTCGCTCTAAGAGGGATGAATTCTCTAAATATAATATAGTATGCTTTTTTCCCCTTTTTGTTCTCTTTCTTGATATAAATATAAATATAAAAAAGTTGAAATGACTTAGATAAAGGAAATGTTTTAGATATTTAAATGTGATTGAATTTAAGAAAATTATAATGGATAAAAAAAGTTTTGAATAAGAGTTAAAGGACTAGATGACTAGATGTATTACGGTAAATGGAATGTTTAAAGGTTAAACATATTTTTAATTATGATTAAAAAGAATAAGAAATTTAGGAAATAAATACATATTAGCTTAGGAAGGATATATATTTTAAGTAGTACGTTGTTTTTTATGCTTCTTTACTCTTGCTTTTCTTTCTTTTTTCTACTGTTTTATCTATTTCTTAAGAAATGTAAAAGTGTGAGATGGTTCATATGGAAAAATAGAGTTAAATTCTTAAATGTAATTAATTTTTGAGAAAATCTTAACCAGTAAGAATATCTAGAATTTGATGGGAGAAACAAATTAAAATAAGGACTGTAACAGGATCTATGATAAGGCAACCAGAATGATTGGATAGAAAAGAAATATTATATTGATGTGATTATTATTTTTAGGACTATTGGGAAAAAACTATATATTTAATTGTTATCTATCAAAACAATAAGAATTGTATTAACTCGATCTTTGCAAAAGAGGATATTTTGGGAAAAGAGGAAATCAACTAAAACTATGTGGATTATGGATTATAGAAATCAATTGTTAGTGATTGTTTTACAAATGTAACCCAGACAACACACTGTTCACCAATTATTAAGTGATTCGTGTTTTTTTAAAAAATCAATAAAATATTTTACAACAACAAAAAAAGTTTGATTGAGAAGGACAAAGAAAACCTAGCTGGTTAGGAGAACTTGAAGGTTAGTTTCCTATATTCAAAAGTTATGCTCTGTCTACCTGCTAACTGTTGGCATACAACTGGAATAGATCCATTTTGAAATTATCTTCTACTGACAAGATTATGTAAAACAACAATAATTGATGGAACTCTGGGGAATATGCAGAAGCAAGTCCCTTATCCAAGGGACTCCGGAGAATATGCAGAAGCAAGAGAGCAAATTAATTGCTTGGAGAAATTCAGTCACCAAATATAACTGAGAAGTCATGTGTTCTTTTCCCCAAAAGGTTTCTCGGATCATATCAACTCTAGAAGTAGGAGAGCAAATACACTGTGAACAGTTGTAGATGATATTTGAACTAGATCATGGCATCATGCTGAATTGTTGTTGGATCCTATTACACAAGTGGAACATGCAGCAAAATTCTGCAGTGTGCTCAGCTTAGGTGAACCTCTTTCGTGGTATTTCCTCTCTAGACAATCTCTTTCCTGGTATTTCCTCTTCATTTCTCTCCTTTATCAGTCGGCATTCTGTGGACACTGTACACACCTGGACCTCCATGAGCTGTTTTGGGAGACTTTCTCTATATTTTTAAATGTTCCTCCTGCTATAAAGTCAGATACTGGGTGATACAGCATTGGCTCAGAAAGATCAATTCTTGAGAGTTAAGAATTTACTGCGACTTTTTTTCCTGCAGAAAAGGAAAAAACAGCATACAACTTACAACCATAACTGAGCCCAAAATTCATGTGGCTAAGTGAAACATTTGTTAAGTGAATTGCTGCAGTTCTTAAATTAGTAACATGGTTGTTAAGTGAATCTGGTTTCCCCATTGACTTTGCTTGTCAGAAGGTTGCAAAAGGGATCACATGACTCCAGGACACTGCAACCGTCATAAATGTGAGTCAGTTGTCAAGCATCCTAATGTAAGTCACATGACCGTGGGGATGCTGCAATGGTCGTAAGTGTGAAAAATGGTTATAAGTCACTTTTTTTCAGTGCCATTGTAACTTTGAACAGACACTAAATGAACTGTTGTAAGTCACAATGTGTAGTTGCATTTTCTACTCTGTTTGCTTTGATTGTGAAGGCCTTTTTTAAAACCTTGTTTTCATTGTGTAGTTCACTTTTAACAGGCCAGAAGACTTTAATGAATCAAATGGAAATAGACCTGGTGAAAAAATTGTTCTTTCAGTATTGCAGTCTTTCCAACACATACATGAAAATATATTCCACTAAGAGGGATCTCTACATGAGGAGCATAAAAGTAAGATATTTTAGCATCGGTGACTCAATTAAAAAGAGAGAACAGGAAAAGCCTAATCAAAGCTAAGAGCTTTCTGGCCATGTCTAAAAACACAGCTAGAGTTAGACCTGATACAAATCTTGGTTTGCTTATACATACCTAAAAGTTTGAATAGGAGTTAATAAAATCTCAGAACTTTATACTAAGAAAAGAAGGGATACAATTTTCTGAAAACAGTGAATGGTGGCTGAATTATTTGAAACTTTGCATCCAAGTCCAAATTATTTGGACTGGTGTCCCGTGGGCAGCTGGGACCCAGATAAAGATGTGAAGTTACTGCCAAGTGATGACCTTATGAGATTGCACTGTATGGCTAAGATATTAGAGGACTGCGTGTAACTTTCAGTACTTAGAACTATGATCAGGCTTTCTATTAATAAACTTGTCCAAAGCGGATGTTCATAGATAGACTAATGGCTGGCAAAAGCATTTTAAGTGAATGAAATACTGCCCTGTATGTCTGATGAACTGTATCTTTTTGCAAATAATAATAATAATAATAATAATAATAATAATAATAATAATAATAAAGTTGGAAGGGACCTTGGAGGTCATCTAGTCCAACCCCCTGATCAGGCAGGAAACCCTATACCATTTCAGACAAATGGCTGTCCGGTCTCTTCTTGAAAGCCTCCAGGGTTGGAGCACCCACAGCTTCTGGAGGCAGGTTGTTCCACTGATTAATTGTTCTAACTGTCAGAAAATTTCTCCTTAGTTCTAGGTTGCTTCTCTCTTTGGATAGTTTCCATCTGTTGCTTCTTGTCCTGCCTTCAGAGAATTGATATACCAGAACAGCATAGAGGTAGAACTACCAATCAGAATATTTTTCAGTTTGAATCCATCATTAGGGATGGGGCTTAGAGACGAATGCCTATTTTGCATGCAGATGGTCTGAAGTTCAGTCTCAATACTTCCAGGTATGTCAAGGAATGTGCCTAAAATCTAGGAGAGCTGGTTTAGTCACTATCAGCAATACTGGGTTAGAGATACTACAAAGCATTTCCAGAAAAGTAAAACAGAATGGCAAGTTTGCCTGATTAATAAAAACTCAATTATTTTGAGTTTCATCTCATCTCAGGTTGATAAAAGGGGCGATCAAAATAGGTATACAGACTGTTCTGCTATCCTAAAAGAGGCAAACTAATCACCTCCTGAATTAAAAAAGTAATGTTGACCACATTAATATGGAACCAGATAAGAGAAACACCAATCAAACAAAGTGTAACAGGAGTATAGTTGAGGCTAGACGCGAGGGGTGGGAAAAAGGCTTACTAATTCAGACGTTTTCAGTGACTAATACCTAGTATTGTATATCAGGTGCCATGATGATTGCTGCACAATATGTTTTTTTTATGTTCAATGTTGATTGTTTTAATAAAAGAATTTTATATTTAAAAAAAAGTGTGAGAAAACAGGAAGAATAGAAGAGACTTTAGAGGTCATATACTTCAAATCTTGTTTAATCAGAATCCACTGGAGCATTTCTAACCAATGACCATTCAGGTGGCAGCTTGTTCCATTGGCTAATAGCTCATACAGTCAGAAAATTCCTTTTGATGCCTAACGCAAACCTACCACGGACGTATCTTGTGGGAGGGTCTGTTCATGCTCATAGTTAGTGGGCATCTCTTTGTAATGATGTCTAGCCAGGGTGCAATTTCTCATCACAGCTAAACCAGATGCAGCCACTTTTCTATGAAGCTGGAGTTTTTTCTGATGATTCTGAATAAACAAAGACGACAATGTCATGACCCCTCTGGAACTCATGACTTTAACAGTCATGGAATCGCAGAAAGCCTTGATAGTTCATCTGGCAGTTCTATGACTGACTCTAATCAATATCATTGTTCTTGTGATGTTTGATGGCCCTCTAAGTGGTGTTTTGCAATGCATAAGTTCCACTGCCATCCAGAAGAAGTGAACGTTGAATCTATTTCAGCTCTTCCATCAATGCAATTGAAATGGCCATAGGAAAATGATGAGATGTTACTATGACATGCAAATCATTGTAGAAGAATAAAATGTAGAATAAAGAGGTAAGTAATAAGTAATAATAATAAAGTTGGAAGGGACCTTGGAGGTCATCTAGTCCAACCCCCTGTTCAGGCAGGAAACCCTATACCATTTTGGACAAATGGCTGTCCAGTCTCTTCTTAAAAACCTCCAGTGTTGGAGCATTCACCGCTTCTGGAGGCAGGTTGTTCCACTGGTTAATTGTTCTAACTGTCAGGAAGTTTCTCCTTAGTTCTAGGCTGCTTCTCTCCTTGCTTAGTTTCAACCCATTGCTTCTTGTCCTGCCTTCAGGTGCCTTGGAAAATAACTTGACTCCCTCTTCTTTGTGGCAGCCCTGAGATATTGGAACACTGCTATCATGTCCCCCCCTTGTCCTTCTCTTCATTAAACTAGACATACCCAATTCCAGCAGCCGTTCCTTATATGCTTTAGCCTCCAGTCCCCTGATCATCTTTGTTGCTCTTCTCTGTACTCTTTCTAGAGTCTCAACATCTTTTTTACATCGCGGTGACCAAAACTGGATGCAGTATTCCAAGTGTGGCCTTACCAAGGCATTGTAAAGTGGTATTAACACTTCACGTGATCTTGATTCTATCCCTCTGTTAATGCAGCCTAGCACTGTGTTGGCCTTTTTGGCAGCTGCAGCACACTGCTGGCTCATATTTAGGTGATTGTCCACTAGAACTCCGAGGTCCCTCTCACAGTTACTACTATTGAGCAAGGTACCCCCTATACTATATCTGTGCATTTGGTTTTTCTTGCCGAAATGTAGAACCTTGCTTTTTTCGCCATTGCATTTCATTTTGTTAGATAGTGCCCAGTGTTCAAATCTGTCCAGATCCTCCTGTATCCTAAGCCTGTCTTCTGGAGCGTTGGCTATTCCTGCCAGCTTGGTGTCATCTGCAAATTTGATGAGTTCCCCATCTATCCCCTGTCAGCTATTGACCAAATTCTTCCCAAGCTGTTATGCAGAGGCTGTTAAGAAACATCTCCATCAGTTTAAGTGGTCTCCATTTTCTTGTGGTAATCCTTCAGATATCAGTGTTCTTTCTGCAAGCAAAACACCACTGAAAATCTTTAAAGCTTTTGTCCTTGGTTTCCTCACCGTCTTAGTAGCTAAGGTAGTACCGTAGCTATCTTCCAAATTTGTTCTTTTTTGAACAGTAGTGTTTAGCACTAGTTACAATATTCCAGGCAGGATCTGACTAGGACAGGGTGGAATGGAATAGTTACTTCCCATGATCTGGGCTCTATATTCTCTCTATGCAATATAACATTTTTAGCAGCCTCATATACTGCTGGCTTTTATTCAACTTATCTTCCACAAGGACATCCAGATCCCTTTCCTGTGTATTATTGTCAAGCTAGTTGTCCACCACCCCATATTTGTGCCTTTCATTTTTCTCACAGTGTTGAAGAACTTCACATTTTCTCTCTTAGATTTTATTTTATTCATTTCAGCCCACTGCTCAAGTCTGTCTTTTGAATCTTTTCTCTTTCATCTAAATTAACCACTTTTTCCAGTTTTGTGTCATCTGCAAACTTTGTTAGTGTTCCCTCAATTCCCTCATCCATTTCACTAATAAACAGGGCCCAAGATAGAGCCCTGTGGCAATCCACTCAGTACTTTCCTTCAACCTGAAATGGAACCATTAATAAACACTCAGCCAACTGTGATTCTATCTAATAATAATCGTGTCACCCAGCCCACGTTTTATGAATAATATTATAATATTATGAGGCACCTTAGCAAAGGCTTTGTTGCGGTCCAAATGCCATAAGTTCTCATAATAAACTTACATCTTCTTAGGCTTTCCTTTTAACATAACCAGAGATTCTTTTTTATGTTTTGTCCCTCTCTCCTCTGTGCCTCTTGCAATTCTGAGCTTTAGCTTTTCTGACCCAGTTTCTTGTATTCTATTCAGTTACTGTTCCTCAATTTCATTTCCTGTACATGATCCTTTTTCTTTTCATCATTTTTAAAGAGCTCTGTATGTCTCTTTTAGATTTCTGGTCTCTTAGATTTCTCCCATTCTTTCTTCTCATGGGGATTGCTTGCAATTGCATCTTCAGTATCTCATTTCACAGAATTTCCCATCTTTCCTGGACACTTTTCTCCTTCAGGATTTGAAGCTTGGCTTTAACCTACTTTCCCTTAGAGATCATCCTCATCAGTTCTTCTGAGGGTGAGTGTGCAAGTGTTACTCTTCTCAGTTCCTCCTCCTTCAAACATCACAAATTCAAGAATAACATGATCATGTTCACACAAGGTGTCCTTTACACTCACTTCTTCAACAAATTACCCATCGTTGATGAAGATTACACATGGAATAACAGACTGCCTTGATCTTTCGTCTATGTTCTGACAAAGAAGTGGTCAAGAAGATGGGATAAGAATTGCTTCTACCTCTGACCCTTAGCAGAGTTCAATTCCCAGCAGATGTCAGGGTAATTGAGACCACTCATTATCACTACTGAATGCCACTTTGAAGGATTGGTCATCTGATGCATTTGTTGGCTTCCAGGATATTTTTTTTCTCTGTTTGCCTCTTAACTGGAAGGATTGGATTTCAAAATGACCCAGGTTTCCAATTCTTCACCTTTTTTGCCTAAGGCATTATAGTCTCCATAGATTGTTTTCCAGGATCTCGTCTGGCTGTGTCATCCATCCTGATGTAGATCAAGGTGAAAGGATAGTTGTTAGTAAGTTTAAAAAAACTTGGTGATGCATCACATCCTAGTATATACAGTCACCTTGTGAATGCCTGTATACACAACAACATATCATGATTGCATACAGCTCCTTTAGCTTCTCTTTAGGGAATCACTTATCATGACATACATCTTCTTTCTCAGGATGGCTCTTGGGTTACTTTGATTCATGGAGTCTCAAGTGTCTTCTACAATGTTCCGTGACATAGTTTGTTCAAGGAACTGCTATTCACTCTCTAGCACTGGCACTGAATGATTCCTGCATCTTTGAGTCACAGGCTTTCACCCATTTATTTCTGTTAAACTCTATTGAAATTTGCTCTTTGCTCTCTCTGTTGCTTGCTCAGTGAGTTCGTCCATGTCAAATTACCTATTTATTTATTTATTTAATTAAATTTATTTTGGGATAAGCATGGATATATAAATCTTGACTGGGCTTGTACAATTACTTCGGAGGACTTAGGAGGGGTTCATCTGTCCACAATCCCCTAAGCAGCTGCATCTTTAACCAGGATCTGAATCCAAAGGGCTGTGTAATTTTTTCTTTTTCTTTTTCTTTTAAAAAAAAAATTATTGGTTTTTTAATTTTTACAGAAAAAAAATGCTCAAGGCACACCGTGGTGTTAGGGCAAACAAACATCCAAAACCAAAACATTTATACATATTTCAATCAATACATCTAGTATTCCCTCTCTTATTCCCTTAGATAGCATAACTTATTAAAAGTAGTTCAGTCTAGCTTAAATTTAATCAACCTATACCTGTTTTTTAAAATTTTTAGAAATTTATATTACCATAGTCAAATTAACTTTAAATGTAAACCTTATCAATTTGGGTATCCCTTCCAAATATATTCTAGTCCCTTAATTTTTTCATAAATTTCATTTAATTCTTCCACTAATATCCCTTAATTAAAATAAAGTATTAGTCTATCCTATACATATCTAGTCTATCAATTAATCAATTTCTTTTTACTAACAAGAGAAAATCAAACCTTGTCCTTTTGATCCATTAAACAGAATTCAATTAATTATCATAACTAATAACATCCATCCTATCAAACAAACAAATCATCTTATTTGATTAACTCAAATTTACATAATAAATTTCTTGCAAGTAACCCTATTGTCCTAAAGAAAGAAAAAAAGAACAAACATATTCTTAATCCATTTAATGTATATTTCATTAATCGCCCCTTTTTCTCTTACTTCTAACTCACAATCTTAATCCTAAAATCAATCCATGATTCTGAATTACCTTTAATCCATTACCTAAAAATATCTCCTTTTTAAGTTGAAATTATAATCTATCATAACTAATAACATCCATAATATCAAACAAACAAATCATCTTATTAGATTAACTCAAAGTTACATAAAAAATTTCTTGCAAGTAACCCTATTGTCCTAAAGAAAAGAAAGGGAAAAAACATAATCTTAATCTATTTAATATATATTTCATTAATCACCCCTTTTTCTCTTCTAACTCACCATCTTAATCTTAAAATCAATCCATAATTCTAAATTACCTTTAATCCATTACCAAAAAATATCTCCTTTTTAAGTTGAAATAGTAATCTATTCTAAAACTGTCTAATCCATCAATCAATCTTTTTAAACTGACCACATAGCATCAAACTTTAGATTATTTCAATTCATTAGTCATCAAACAAATAAATCATCAGTAATTTTCATATAGGTAAGTCTTATATATCTTCCATTAATCGCACATCTGACTCGTAATCTTAGTCCTTAAATCAGTCCATAATTCTAGATTGTCTTTAGTCCGTTACATAACACTTTAATTTTCAGTCTTTTTTTTAGTCTTATTCTAGGTTTTTTCAAATGCCAAGTAGGTTTCCATAGCAAGGCTTCTCTTCCAGCTGATAAGTCTTTTTTTATTGCTTGTAGTAGTATTTGGATCAGTAAGAGCCATCTTGGTCTTTGCATTGGCCCTCTGATTTTCTTAACCATGAGAACGTTGCTTTAAGATTTGAAGTCCCAGTCTTTGCTTTTTCTGGTTCTCAGCATCATAAGTAAATTGTTTATAAGGCAAAATCAAGTTCTCTTTATTTTCAATTAAGTCCTCTCCTTGTGTAATCTGTTTTATAGAAAAATCAGGTATAGTCTGAAAGTCAATTTTGGAGTTTGAAGAAGAGATTCTAGTTCTTAATTCTGTAGTAAGTTCTTTCACTGTAACACATATTTCCACTTTGGTCTCATAGATCTTTTCCAAAATAAGTTTGCAGTTTAAATGTGAGTGTAGCTCCATTTTGTAAAAGTTGTTCAACTTCATCAAATTAACTTTCTCATAAAGAAATCATCTCCTCTCCAATTGCCATATTAGCTTTTAACCAGTAGATGTCCTCAGTAAGCTAAAAAATCTTTTTTCAAATATCATTCATTTCATTTCATTTTTTTTTCTTTTTTCCTCCCTCATCCCTTTTCTTCTGTTTTTTCAGGGAAAAATAGAGGAAGAAATATTAAAAAAAACACACCAACATAGGCTGATAATAAAGTTCTTAGGAAAACAATTTTTTTTTGTTCCAGTACCCCAAAATAAACTTATATAAAGAAAACGTAGTTTTTGAGGCTTCGTTCTATTCTTTTTGTTCGCCTTTCTTCCCAGACACGTAGAAGCTGCCTTTCCAAGCCAGGAAAATAGTTCCAACAGGGCTCTTACAGGAAAAAAAAAATAGAAAGTAAAAGAGAGGGGGGAAAAAAGAAAGATCTCACCCGGATTCACCACGGTGGGTTCAAAGCTTAGCTGTTCTGTGACTTGTGGTTTCTTGCAGCTAGGTGATCAGCCATTTTACTGGCCGATCTTCTTCTCCGTCAGCCCTCAGAGTCTGGCTCGGACAGCTGGAGGAGCCACCGCTCCTCCGCGGCCGAGCAAAGCCTCCTCGACAGAAGTCGCACCCTCCAGGGAGTCTTTAGACCCGCATAAGGGTCTACCGATGGAGGGAGGCTAGCCGACGAGGAGACGAGTCTCCTTGTACAACTAGAGGCGCCGCGATCCGGAACCGGAAGTCGGCTGTGTAATTTTTTTTTCTTAATTTCCAGCATCGATAGTCAAAACCTGGCTTGGACAGAGCATAAAATGTCTCAGTGAATGGCCCCCAATATTGCATAATTCACCATTTCCAGTCACCCTTATTTTAAATATGGCTATGAACTACATGACATATCTCCCATTCTATTCTGCCTTTATGTTTCATCTACGTTGTCAGAAGACTAAGAGAAAACAACACCCAACTTTCTTTTATCTCTTTCATAAATGGCTGAATGCAAAAAAGTTCTCTTTTTGCAAGGTGGTCACAGGTCTTTCTTTTTTTTTTTTTAATATATAAAATTATTTTATTAAAACAATCAACATTGAACATAAAAACATATTGTGCAGCATTCATCATGGCACCTGATATACAATACTAAGTATTAGTCATTGAAAACGTCTGAGTTAGTAAGCCTTGTTCCACCCCTCGCGTCTAGCCTCAACTATACTCCTGTTACACTTTGTTTGATTGGTGTTTCTCTTATCTGGTTCCATATTAATGTGATCAACATTAAACCAAAGATCCTATTGCTAAACAATCATCCTAGAACATAGCATACAACATTAGGTATTAATCTTTGTAAACATCTGTTTTAGTAAACGTTCTTCCCTCCTCCCACAGGTCTTTCTTTATGGAAGACAAAACTCTGAGTGTACTAAATTGGGATTAAAGACCGAAAACCAAAAGAACATGGATCCTTGGAAATCCTCCCTCAATAATTAACAGCAGACTAAAACGACATATTGTTCTGTCTGGCCCCTCTCAGCTCATTAAAATCCACATAAATATGTCTTTAAGAGGTTTATTTAACACATTTCAAAAGGATTCACTTCAGAGCACGCTGCTGGCATGTTGCTGGCAAGAACGGCCAAATCTCATTTATTTACATTTAGATTAAAACAGGCTCTGCCCACACCTTCCAATTACTCACTCTTTCTTTATCACATTGTCCAATACCTCATTATTCTTCCGTAGATTTCCAAAACATCAGAAGACTGAATTCAAAGGCAATGCTCCAGATATCAGGCTACTCCTTGATTAACGTTGCTCGTGACAAAGGCGTAGTCTCTCTGTCCCCTTCTAATATAGTGTCCGATACGTCACTTCCCCTCATTACTTCCTTTTTCCACTTAACTGACACCGTCGCTTATCAAACCTTCGGAATCTCGGATCAAGCCATTTATCTTCTTGATCCAAATCTGACTCCTCACTTTGTGAATCTGATCCAGACTGCCTGTAAATCTCCTCCCTGTCTGGCTCAGCTGCCGGGAGGGGAAAATACCCAGAGGGGCCTGGCTGCTCTTCCTCAGCTGCCGGGAGGGGAAAACACCCAGAGGGGCCTGGCTGCTGATCCTCATATTCTGACACTTCCCAAGCTGGTCTAGGGACACTCACAACACATATAATCCCAAACATTCTAACCTCTTTATATAAGCCAGATTACTTATACAGGTAGTCCTCGACGTATGATCAAAACTGAGCCCAAAATTTTTATTGCTAAGCAAGACAGTTGTTAAGGGAATTTTGCCCCATTTTACGACCTTTCTTGCCACAATTGTTAAGTGAATCACTGCAGTTGTTAAGTTAGTAACACAGTTGTTATGTGAATCTGGCTTCCCCATTGACTTTGCTTGTCAGAAAGTCGCAAAATGTGACACCGCAACTGCCATAAATATGAGTCAATCACCAAGTGCCCAAATTTTGATCACGTGACCGTGGGGATGCTGCAACAGTCATAAGTGTGAATAATGGTCATAAGTCACTTTTTTCAGTGCCATTGTAACTTTGAATGGTCACTAAATGAACTGTTGTAAATCGAGGACAACCTGTATTCCTTTATTTTTTCCACATTATACATTATCTCCAAATGTGTATTTGTGCAGATAAATTAATAATGCAAATATTAAATAAACCTGTGTTGTATCGTCTCTTTTTCTGATGATGTGTGAAGGGTCACTCTCGAACTAAATGTAATTAATAAGAGAATGCAAATTTAGTTTAGATCATTGACATTGTTTTATCAACCATTGAGATGAAACAGTAACTATGCCCACTGACCACAGTTTGACCATTGGCATATTAGAAGTTACTTTTACTAAGTTCAGTGGTGTGTGCCATTCTCAGCCTCCAAGCAAACTCTGCATAGGTCTGCAATTTTAACATTTGATTCCATGAATATCAGAAAGAGCTGCCAAGTTTTGAATTCACCTTTGTAGTCTATGACAGAGTTCCCCAACTTTTCCAGGATAGTTCCATGCAAGCAGCTTACCCATCATTTCCGCAGCCAAGTTGCAAACACCGCAGGTTGAGACCCCTGGTCTATGATTTCATTGTCATATGCAGACATTAGCAGCTGGTAGTATGTTTATATAAAACTCAGAAGCATTCCCACCATTTCAAATATTAATGGTTAACTTTCTTTTCTTTAGGAAATCAAGGTATTTTCAATACTGGTAATTAATATGATTTTTATGTGCTCCCCATTTCCCTGAGAAGACTGAAGTTTTAGAATGCCACCCAATTTTACTTCCTTTAGGAAAAAATAACATAATAACAGTCTAGTCCAACCCCTTGCTCAGACAAGAAACCCTATACCATTTCAGAAAAAATAGTCTTCTTAAAAACCTCCAATGTTGGAGCATCCGCGACTTCTGGAGACAAGTCATTCCACTGATTAATTGTTCTACTGTAACTGTCAGGAAATTTCTCCTTAGTTCTAGGTTGCTTCTCTCCATGATTAATTTCCATCCATTGCTTCTTGTCCTGTCTTCAGGTGCTTTGGAGAATAGCTTGACTGCCTCTTCTTTATGGTAACCCCTTAGATATTGGAATGCTATTATTGTGTCACCCCTAGTCCTTTTTTTCATTAAACTAGACATACACAATTCCAGTAACTATTCTTTATATTTTAGCCTCCAGCCTCCAGTCCCTAATCATCTTTTTTATTCTTCTCTGTACTCTTTCTAGAGTCTCAACATCTTTTTTACATCGTGGTGACCAAAACTGGATGCAGTATTCCAAGTTTGGTCTTATCAAAGTATTATAGAGTGATATTAATACTTCATGTGATCTTGATTCTATCATCTGTTAGTGCATCCTAGGACTGTGTTGGCTTTTTTGCCAGCTGCAGCACACTACTGGCTCATATTTAATTGATTGTCCACTAGGACTTCAAGATCCCTCTCACAGTTACTACTACTGAGCAAGGTACCACCTATATTATACCTGTGCATTTGTTTTCTCTTGCCTAAATGTAGAACCTTACCTTTTTCACCAGTTAATTTTATTTTGTTAGATAGGGCCCAATGTTCAAGTCTGTCAAGATCCTTTTGTATCTTAAGCCTGTCTTCTGGAGTGTTGGCTATTCCTGCCAGTTTGGTATCATCTGCAAATTTGATGAGTTCCTCTTCTATCCCCTCATTTAAATCATTGATGAGGATTTTGAAGAATACTACACTTAAGACAGAGCCGTAGGGTACCCCACTGCATATTCTCCTCCATGTAGATGCAGTTCCATTAAGGACCACACGCTCAGTATGGCCGGTCAGCCAGTTACGAATCCATATGATGGTGATGCTGTCTAACCCACATTTTTCTATCTTATCAAGAAGTAGTTTGTGGCTACTTTATCAAATGCCTTCCTGAAGTCCAAATAAATTATATCCACAGCATTCCTCTGGTCCACTAATTTTGTCACCTGGTCAAAGAATGCAATAAGATTGTTTGGCATGATCAGTTTTTGACAAACCCATGTCAGCTTTTGGTAATGACTTTGTTTGCCTTTAGGTGTTCACTGATTTGTTGCTTGATTCTCTTTTCCAGAATCTTCCCAGGTATTGAGGTCAGGCTGATAGGTCTGTAATTTCCTGGATCCATTTTTTCCCTTTTTTTGAAGATGGGAATCACATCAGCTCTTTTCTAGTCCTCTGATAGTTCCCCAGTGCTCCAGGATCTTTGAAGTATATGGTTCAAGAGGCTACTAAAAAGTTATACAGTACCTAGTTTACTTACAATTGGAACATAAGTGACAGCAAGCAAAATTCCTGACAGACAAATTGCATATTACATTCCTTAATTTTCCAGCCTATAGCTTCTATACTTTCACCACAAATTGTTGCCATTACTTCATGCACATCTTATATCAGCCCCATTCTCTTTATTTGTAAGTGGAGACAGTGTGGAACCTTCGACACTTTGAGAGACTCCTATGTAAAGCACTCATGGAAAAATGTTCAACTATTTCTTCAACATTAGGCCCTACTGAGAAAAAAAAATCTATATCCATTAACAGGCAATCTGTCTAACAAACTGTCCAGCCACTGTATAAACATATATTACAATTGCAAAGGCTATATACATGAGATAAATAAATTAGTGGTCTTAGATTATTATTTATATACTGGCAGATTATCATTTATATACTGGCATCAAGATATTAGTATAAAAAGATACAGTAGCACAAAGTACAGGTAGTTCTCAACTTACAACCATCCATTTAGTGTCCAAAGTTAGAACAGCACTGAAAAAAGTGATGACTGGTCCTTACACTTATAATCGTTGCTGCATCCCCACAGTCACATGATCAAAATTTGGGCACTTGGGAACCAGTGTGTACAACAGTTGCAGCATCCCAGGGTCATGTGATTGCCATTTGCAACCTTCCAAACTGGCTTCAACAAGCAAATTCCCCCCATTAGGGGGAAAGCCGGATTTGCTTACTGACTTCATGATTCACTTAACATCTGCAGTTATTCACTTAACAACCATGGCAAAAAGGTCATAAAATTGGGCACAACTCACAACAACCACTTTGTAAGTCGAGTACTATTTGTACCTACAATCTCATCAGAAATGGAATAAGCCATATTTCAAGAGGAGGATGTAAGTGAAACCACTTCATAAATATAGAATTTTGCAAGAAAAATAATTTGAAAACTAGAACTACACATCATCCCTTTCTTAAGGGAAAGGAAACCAGAACTGGATAAAATATCTAATAACCTAGTGGTCAGAAAAAAAATTCAAGGTGATTCCCATTGCTTAGACCCGGGGTAGGCAACCTTGGCTCTTTTATGACTCGTGCACTTCAGCTCCCAGAATTCCTGAGCCAGCCTTGCCTACCCCTGGCTTAGACTAATGGATTAGAAATAATAGGATGAAGTTTAACAGAAGAAACTGTAATCAAATCCACAAGTATAGAATGAGGAATATTGAAATAATGAGAAACATCATATAAAGAAAACCTGTATAAGATGATTTACAGATGGCATCTCCCTCCGACCAAATTAGTCAAAATGTATAATGGATATTCTTCTATGTGTTGGAAATGTAAAAAAGAAAAGGGCACCTTTTTTCATCTATGGTGGACATGTAGAGAAGCACAGGTGTATTGGCATTTGGTCTGGGAATGGGCAATAGAAATGACTAGGCAAAACATTCTATACAAACCTGAGGCATTACTGTTAGGAATACTAGAGAAAAATGTAAATAAAGAGGACACATGTTTAATTATTCACATGGTTACGGTGGCAAGGATACTATTTGCTCAAAAGTGGAAAGCAATGGAAGTACCGAGTGAGGAAGTACTAATAAAGAAAATTATGTATTGCGCAGAACTAGATAGGATAACTAAAAGATTAAAAAATCAGGAAGAAACAGAATTTTATCGAATATGGAATAAATTTTATAGATGGAGGGGAAAAAATGGAGGTCACAAATAAAGAGATAAGTTAAGATAGAGACCAGAAATGTATAGTTTGTATATAGATATATTATATGTAATTAGACTGAGATGTCAGTCAAAGACGATTTACCATGTTCAATGTTTTTAATCCTTTTTTTCTTTGTACTCAATAAAAACTTATTAAAAAAAAGAAATAATGAGAAACTTTGTCCTATGAAGGCAGATTGAAAGAACTGGAAATGTTTATCTCTAACAAGAGAAGCAGAGGGTTGATATCACTATTCATTTCAAGTATGAATAATATTGCATAGAAGGAAGGTAAGCCCTGTTCTTTATAATCACAGAAGGGAGAAAATGGAATAATAGTTTTACAGTAATTTACAAAAAGACATATTTCTATCAGCTTTTGGGGGGAAGGAGGAATTCCTAACAGCAAGAAAAAATTAATGGAACCAATTATTTCCCTTTGCTGGATCTTTCCAGAACTAGACAGCTCTCTGATGGGCAAGTTTTAATTTGGATTTTTGCATGGAATAAAGAAGCTTCATAGCATAACATCTAATGGTGCAGTCATGAGAGAGGAAGCTTGGGTACATAGAAAAGGAAGCACTAAGTACAGATGATCTGGTTTGTATGCAAAGCCACAGTCAACCAATATGTTTTTTAAAAGATCAGCAGGGGAGCCTCTGTGAGCATGTTGGTGGGTTCAGCTCATTGTGTGGAGAGCCAGAAAAAAGGCCTTAGTGGCATCATTTCACATATGTAATTTCTCCGTGGGAAAATACAGCTGGTCCCATATTCTGGTTTGAAACAACTGAAGGTCTTCATCCAGGCATTTGCAAGAATAGACTTTTAAAATAAACATTTCTTTATGATGCATTTATTATTACTCTGTTGCTGACTTGTTTTACAACAAGTGGTTTTATTTTGGATCATTTTACGCAATTGATTTTATTCAACATTGTTTTTAATTGTTCTTTTTGTATTCTGCTCTAGTCTCCTGCAGGAGGAAGTATTATTGTTTTTATTATTTTGCCTTTTAGCCCATCCTCTGTTTTTGTTTTTAGAGAATAGATGAGTGCATCACAAAAGCATTCATAGAGGTAGCTGATGATTTAATTCACTCACACTGCCTTTAGGGTCCAACGTAATGTTGCTCTAGAGCTCACATCTTCAATATGATGTATATGAGCATTAGGCTCCCCTGTGGTACCAAAGATGCTTTTAATGAAAATATAAATGGGAAGATGTCATGCTGTGAAGAAAAGTGCCAGCCTGAAGGATCAGATCTTGACTCAGGATTAGCAGTGAGCTGAAGAAGGTCTTATAGAGGATGCCAAACTATTTAGCATCATGAGGAGCTCCAGAAGAATCTCTTCAAAGTGGGTGAATGCTCAGAAAAGTGTTAAAAGCAGTTCAGTTTAAATAAATGTAAAACAATGCACACTCAGGCAAACTGTGAATGGAAAACGTGCAGAGAGCAAGAATAATGACCAGGGGGTTTGAACACCTTCATGAAGAGATTAAAATGTTTGGGACACTTTAACTTAAGAAAAAAAATGATAGAGGTATATAAAATCATGGAAAAAGTAAACAGGGAGAGATTTTTCTCCCTATCTTGGAATGCTAGCAACAGAGGCCATCCAGAAGCAGAAGGGAAGAAGATTCAAAGCAGACAAAAGAAATAACAAAACATATAATTAATTAGTAGAAATGATTACCTCAAGATGTGGATAAAGGCCATATCTTGGATGGCTTTCAAAGGGCATGGAGGTTAATGGAGGATGGATCTATCAAGAGCTATTACACTAATTATTTCTAGATTAAAGGTAGCATGCTTCTGAATATATGTTGCAGGGAATTGACAGTGATTTGAGAGGGCTATTTCTCCCTCTTTGGCTCTCCACAGGCCACTATAGCAAACAAAATGTTGGATTAGAATATGGCTTGGCTGATCCCACATAATTGGTTTTTTTTAAACATTATTTTTATTTCCAAAAATTCTTCTGTCCATAAATATTTTTAGAAAATAAAAGTATCTTATTGCTTATTTGTCCAAGAACAATAAATAAGTGATCTGGGAAAGCAGAAAGCACCCTGAGAGCTTCTGGGAGTGATTGCCATTTTGTTACCTGATAATGTTAGCAATGCATAGGATGCTGCTCGGTACCTAGAGGATCTTGAAGACTAATAGTCATTGATAAATTTTCCCTCCATGATTTTATTCAATGTGCCATGCAAATTAGTGGCCATTATTGTCTTGTGGTAATGAATTCCACAGGTTAAATATGAAGCAATGACTGAAAATGTATAGCAATATTACCGGTAGTAGTGAATGCAATAGTCCAGGCACTTCCATTTAGGATAGTCTTGTGGTGTCAGCTTACAAATTGCCAAAAATGTACTTCCAACTTCTGTATTTACTTTTCAGCATTGGTCTTCCACTGTAGAAGAGACTGGCCAAGCCAGGGGGAGGAGTCAAACTGGGACTTAGTCTAGAATCCCTATATGGGCCCAACAGACTGAAGTCTGACTTTCCTTCTTGAATGCTGTTGAATCTTACTCAGTTTCACCCAACTGCAAACCGTTAGTCTGAAAAGATTCTTGTGTAGAGGCTTGAACAATAAATCAGCTAATTGAATTCTTCACAAGTGGACCCGGTTGTTCGCTCCTGACACCCACGTATTTAAAAGCCAGAATAATAAGAACTTTTGTTTAAAAACACATTTTCCTGCAACAGTTCCTAGTTTCATGATGTGAAATAATATTACTGTTCATGTACTTGTTTCCATATACACTAAGATTCCCTCCTTAGTCTGGCGCGGCATTCATCCATCATGCCCAGCCAATATATGTAATTCATCAGTTTGTTAAATAAGTTATAACTGGTTGGGTGCAAGCAACACATTAAACCACATAGTAGAGTATAAACCACAATGGTTAAGCTCATTCAAGTTGCTAAACCAAACCCAAACAAACCCAAAGAAGAGGGAATCAAGCTATTTTCCTGAATCAAGCGCCTGAAGGCAGGACAAGAAGAAACGGGTGGAAACTAATAAAGGAGAGAAGCAACCTAGAACTAAGGAGCAACTTCCTGACAGTGAGAACAATTAATCAGTGGAACAACCTGCCTCCAGAAGCGGTAAATGCTCCAACACTGGAAGTTTTTAAGAAGAGACTGGACAGCCATTTGTCCAATATGGTATAGGGTTTCCTGCCTGAGCAGGGGGTTGGACTAGATGACCTCCAAGGTCCCTTCCAACTTATTATTATTATTGTTGTTGTTGTTTAGCACATTAGGTGAACCTAGTTTGGAATTAATTTCAAAATACTCTGGGATAAGCTGCAAATTATATTTTGGTATCTATGAGGTTTTTCTCTCCTGCAGTGCAAATAACAACTCTGGATGAGCAATTTTCACAAGGATTACAGTATGAGAGGTTAAATTTCCTCCTTCTCTAATTCGACTGTCTGTCTTCTGGATTATTAACCTTTTTTTAATGTAATGCAATTTACCTTTTTTAATGCTTGAAATGTATACATTAATTTAACATTTTGACCTTTAGCAATTTGTCAACTGAACAGCATGATGAGCTAATATGTGGCTAGTTAATTTGTGGGTTGATAATATATACTGTATGTATCTGGTTAGGGTGATTTATTATTTAAGTCTAATATATTCTCCTCACTATAAGTAATAGAACTTAGAATAATAGAGTTGGAAAGGACTTTGGAGGTCTTCTAGTCCAACCCCCTGCCCATGGCAGGAGATCCTATACCAGCGGTTCTCAACCTATGGGTCGCGACCCCATTTGGGGTCGAACGACCATTTCGCGGGGGTCACCGGACACCGTGGTCTGCCATTTTGTTTTTTTTTGTTTTTTGTTTTTTTTCGTCGCGCGCGCGCTGCGCATGCACAGTTCGGGCCGTCGCACACGCGCCGCACATGCGTGGATCGGCCCATCGCGGTCCGCCATTTTGGTTTTTTTTGTTTGTTTGTTTTTTGTTTTTTCCGTCGTCCGCGCGCCACGCATGCGCGGTTTGGGCCGTCGTGCGCGCGCCGTGCATGCGCGGATTGGGCCGTCGCGGACCACCATTTTTTTTTCGTCGCGCGTGCCACGCATGCGCAGTTCGGGCCGTCACGCGTGCATTGCGCATGCGCGGATCAGCCCGTCGCGGTCTGCCATTATTTTTTTTTTGTTTTTTGGGGGGGGTTTGGTTTTTTTGTCGCGCGTGCGCTGCACATGCATGGTTCAGGCCGTCGCGCGCGCGTCGCGCATGCATGGATCGGCCTGTCGCGGTCCGCCATTTTGTTTTTTTTGTTTGTTTTGTTTTGTTTTTTGTTTTTTTTTCGTCACATGCGTGCCGCGCATACGAAGATCGGCCCGTCGCGCGTGCGCGCACGCCCGGGTCGGGGTCGCAGTGCGCATGGGCGACGCAAGTGGGGTCTCAACCTGAAAAAGGTTGAGAACCACTGTCCTATACCATTCTGGACTTTCTTTGGATTTGATGGGATGGATACACATAATCATAGAAAGAATAACAGAATAACCGAACAGAATAATAGAACTGGAAGGTACCCTGGAGGTCCTCCAGTCGATTCCCGCCCCCCCCAAGCAGGAAACAGTACACCATTTCAGACAAATGGCTTTCCAATCTCTTCTTAAAAACCTCCAGTGATGGAGCACCCACAACTTCTGGATGTAAGCCATTCCACTGGTTAATTGTTCTGTCAGGAAATCTGCTTTCCTGTCAGGTTGCTTCTCTTCCTGATTAGTTTCCATGCATTGCTTCCTGTTCTGTCTTCAGGTACTTTGGAGAATAGGTTGACTCCCTCACGTATTGGAACACTGCTATCATGTCACCCCTAGTCCTTCTTTTCATTAGATTAGGCATACCCAATTTCTGCAGCTGTACTTCATGTTTTAGCCTCCAGCCCCCAAATCATATTTGTTGCTCTTCTCTGCACTCTTTCTAGAGTCTCAACATCTTTTTTATATTGTGACAACCAAAACTGGATGCAATATTCCAAGTGTGGTCTTACCAAGGCATTATAAAGTGGTACTACTGTTGTATACTTCGTTCGTGTGCGAATGATGAAGACACATGGCGAGGTTGAACAATTCTTTATTCTCCTTATAACAACACCCGAGTGAAAACAAAAGGCACACAGGCCTTTTTATATGGCCAGAAACCCGGACAATGTCAACCAATACGAACAGAGCATTTTCGCGCCTTGCACATGCGCGCAAGGCTAGCGCCGCTCTGTCTGGTCCCAGGCAGCTTTTGGAATGCCTGGGACCAATGCAACATCCCGAGCCTGCTTTTGCAGGCTCAGGACACAACACCCCTTCTCCCTAGATGGAACATACTTGCACACACACACATGTACATCATACATTGGGAAGAGTGTCATATAGTTTCATTAATCAAATGCAAGGAGTGTGGAATACTCGAGTCTGCCCTCAGGCAAAACTCCTTCAAACTTTATTCATACAGTAAATGTATCCGAAATCAAAAATTAATACAAAATAATCTACCACGAGTTGCTCCCGTTATTCAGGGGCCTCTTGAACAGAACCCTTATGATTTGACAGCAACTTCAAAATGTCTCTCAGATATTTGGGTGGGCACTTGGCCCGCTGCGACCTTCTAAGGGCCAGAGAGATTGCCTGGCCCACCTGCTCGTCTACCAGGCTAGGCAGGCCAGGGTGTTGCTGCCCTAAATTCCCAGGTGACCCCAGTGAGGGTGCCTGGCCTACCTGCTCGCCTACCAGGCTAGGCAGGCCAGGACTTTGCTGCCCCAAATACCCGGCTGACGTGCCCCGCTGCTGGCTGGCTGGACCCTCTAAGTCCAAGCCAGCATACCATGGAGTAGTGGAATTCCCCGAGTCCACAATGGACCCCTCTTGGGAACACTGTCCCTCGAGCCCAAGGCCAGCAGATGGAGAGAACTGGGTAGCGGATGTGCCCCAATACTCTGTGGCCCCCAAGTACGTGCCTGAGGTGCCAGAGTCAGGAGTCACCTCCATGGCAACCCCCTTTGCTGGTGACCTCCTTTTGGGAGCAATTGGGGAATTTGGCAAGCGCCCCTGATGGAATTCTTTTTCTTTTGCTTCTTGTGATTTATGTGGATACTCCCGGTCAGTCTCCCTGTCTGGAGCACTATCTGACATCTGTGAATACTGTGGATACCCCCGGTGTGACTCCCTGTCTGGAGTGATTATGGATGTGTGGGATGACCCCCTATCCCGTGAATTCCTGTTAGGAGCACTTGCAGAACCTTGGGATGAATCCCAAATAGCCTCAGTAGCAGCTAGTGATGGCCTGTTAGGCCTGGGAAACTGTGACCCAGAATGCATGTTATGGTCCTCCTCCCCCCCAGAGCAGAGCCAGGAGTGGAAGGGTGAGAGTCCAGTCTCCAACGCAGTTGGTCTATGTGTCTGCGTAGAATGCGGCCATCTCCCAAGGTAACTTCGTATGACAACGGCCCAGATACCTTGCAGACCACAGCTGTGACCAAGAGATGACCAGGCCTGTAGTTTCTTGCCCAAACCGGATCGCCCACCTGGAGTCTCCTAGGTGCCCGCGGTTGTGACACCTGTGAAGCCACCTGGTCAGGGTGCAGCCTGTCCAGTTTAGTGATGAGGCGGTAACCCCAGCAGAGTTCAGCAGGGCTCTTCCCTGTGGCAGTGCATGGTGTGGTGCGGTGTGCAAGAAGGAAATCTGCTAACCTGTGATGCCAGTTATCATGTCAGTTTCTTGAGAGCATCTTTGGTGGTTCGCACCATCCTCTCTGCCAGTCCGTTGGAGGATGGATGGAAGGGAGCCGAAGTTGCATGGCGGATCAGGTTGACCTGAAGAAAAGCCTGGAACTCAGAAGAGGTAAATTGAGGGCCATTATCTGAAACCAGCACATCTGGAAGACCGTGTGATGCAAAAATTCCTCTGAACACCTGGATGGTCCTGGCAGTAGTAGTGGAGGAAACAGGAACAACCTCTAGCCACTTAGAATGGCTATCAACAACAACCAGGAAGAATTGCCCCTGAAAGGGCCCAGGATAATCTATATGCACCCTAGACCATGGGGTTTGAGTTTCCTCCCACCTATATACTGGGGCCGGAGGCATTTCAGGCCGAGACTGTTGGCACACTTGGCACCCGTGCACCTGGGCCTCAATGGCTTTATCGAGCCCAGCCCACCAAAGATGGCTGCGCGCAAACGCTTTCATTCTGACTATACCAGGATGTCCCTCATGCAGAGAGATCAGGATTCTAGACCTCAATGAGGCTGGGATCACAATTCTGCTACCCCATAACAGGCAACCCTTGAAAGTGGAAAACTCTTATGCCAGAAGCTTTGGAATTCAGTATCTGGGCACTTGTCAGGCCATCCTGACAACACCCATGTCAGCATGCGTGTAAGCATGTGATCAGTGGCGGTTTCTGCAGCCACATCCCTAGCATTGAGGAGAGACTCAGGTAACTCCTGAATGGACAGAATATTAATGGCTGGAGCTGGCTTTGGCTCTAATTGGTTCAGGGGTAATCTGCTCAGGCCATCTGCATGACCCATTTCTTTTCCAGGTTTGTGGACTAATGTATAGTCATATGCTGACAGGAAAATGGACCATCTCAGCATACGAGGAGGAATTATATGTGGAATCTGTTTATTAGTGGTAAACAAACCCAGCAGAGGCTTATGGTCAGTATAGACCGTGAAATGGTGGCCATATAAGAAATCATGAAAGTTCTTAATGCCAGCCACTATGGCCAAGGCTTCTCTGTCAATTTGAGCGTAATTTCGCTCTGCAGAAGACAGAGTCCTTGAGTAATAGGCCACAGAGACCTGTGTCCCATCAGCCTTCAGATGGCTAAGTACAGCTCCCACCCCATAAGGAGATGTATCGCATGCGATGCAAACAGGCAGTTGCTCATTGAAATGCGCTAAAACAGCATTAGAAGTGAGCAAGCCTTTAACCTCATTGAAACTCTTTTCATGGACTTTAGTCCACTGCCAAGGAGCCTGCTTGCAGAGCCTGTGTAATGGCTCTGCTACTGCAGCTTTATGTGGGAGAAATGCATGGTAAAAATTTAATAGCCCCAAGAAGGCTTGCAGCTTTCTTAGACTTAGGGCTTGGAGCCTGCTGGATAGCTTGCAATTTAGTTTCAGCAGGGTGAATGCCTTGAGCATCAATCCTGAATCCTAAGAAGTCAGTAGAAGTGACTCCTATCTTACATTTATCCTTCTTTAGTTTAAGGCAGTGGTTCTCAACCTTTCTGAGGTTGAGACCCCACTTGCCCCGCCCATGCGCGCCGCGACCCCGACCCGGGGGCGCACGCGTGTGCGCGCAAATTTTTAAAAAAAAAAATTTAAAAAAAAACAAAAAAAACAAAATGGCGGCCGCGACGGGCGGATCTGCGCATGTGCGGATCAGCCTGTCGCATGCGCCACGCATGCGCACATCCGCCCGTCCCGGGCCGCCATTTTGTTTTGTTTTTATTTTATTTTAATTTTTTTTAATTTTTTTTAATTTTTTTTAAAAAAAAATTTCGGCGTGACGGGCGGATCTGAGCGTCCGTGGCACGCGCGCACCAAAAAAAATAAAAAAATAAAAAAAAAACCACAAAATGGCGGCCGGCGGTGCCCAGCGACCCCCGCGAAATGGTCTCGCGACCCCAAATGGGGTCGCAACCCCAAGGTTGAGAACCACTGGTTTAAGGCTTGCTTTTCGAAAACGAAACAAGACAGCCCTTAGTTTTTCTGCTAAATTTTGGGATGACTCCCCAGCAATGAGGACGTCATCGAAGTAGGGACAGACCCCAGGAATACCTCGAAGTGTGCTCTCCATGACACTTTGGAATATGCCAGGGGCTACATTTACCCCAAATTGCAGTCTCTTGACCTTGAAGCCCCCCCTGTGAGTTACAATAGTCTGGGCCTCTGCAGCTGCCTCATCAACAGGTAACTGTTGATAGGCCTGGGCCAGGTCAAGCTTCGCAAAAATGCGCCCCCCCTTGAGGGAGGCCAGAATGTGACTTACCACAGGCACTGGATAAGCGTGCTGTTGCAGCGCCTTATTCAGTGTGCACTTGTAGTCTGCACATATATGTATGTCCCCATTAGCCTTTGGAGGCATTACTATGGGGGTTTCCCATGGACTTGAATCCACAGGTTCTAGAATGCCCTGCTGAAGCAATTTGTCCAGCTCAGCATCAATCTTACCTTTGAGGGCAAAAGGTACTCTCCTAGGCTTAAAAATGATGGGCGTGATGGTTGGGTCTAACCGTAGCGAAATGGGAGGCCCCTTGTAGGATCCTAGCTCTGAACTAAACACATCTGCAAACTCCTTGCAGACTGAATGTTTGCAAATGGTGCAGCCCAGTTACCTGGATTCCCAGAGCCTCAAACCAATTGAGTCCAATAAGACTCGTATATTCACCCCCAACAACCACCCAATCTAGGGGACCTTCAAAATCCTTATGCTGTACTCTAAGGGTGGCCTCCCCCTTAAAACACACCATAGAATTCTGAAAATCTGTAAGTATTAGATTTGATGGCCTGAGTTTAACTCGAAGGCCACTGGTGCTGCATATCCTTTTGAATGTGTTAATAGAAATAATGGAGAGAGCGGACCCAGTGTCCAACTCCATTGATAAGGAAACCCCTTGCAACCTTACATTAATGGAAAGTTTCTTCTTAAGGGGCTTATGTGTCCCTGTCTTGAAAATACTCCTGCGCGATGCGCAGAAACCCACCCTATGCTGGCTGGGGACCCTGGTACCTTTCAGACTCAATTCTTCACGAGGTTGGACCTTCTGGCGACCCAAACAGACGGATGCGATGTGGCCTTGCCTGCCACATGCTCTGCAAATGGCGGAGTGGAACCTGTAGTCAGCTCGCTTGTGGCGTCCTCCGCACCCGAAGCATTGAAGAGATGTTGGGGCCTTGTCCGGACGTTCCTTCTGCCTCCTTTCAGCTGGCTGGTGAAGTCTATCCACCTCTTCTTCAGGATCCGCTTTCGATCCTTCTCGAGCGTCCTTTTGATGGACGGTAGCTGTCTCTGGAGGGCTCCTGGTGAGCCGTAAGGTCTTCACAACCCCGCCTGCTGCTTCCTCAGCTGTCACCTCTCGTAGTGCATCTTGGAAAAAGACATCTTCTTTTGCAAAAATCTTCTGCTGTAAGTCTCTGTTCCTTAAACCGCATACGAAGCGATCTCGCAGCCTCTCTTCCAGATCCTTGAACTCACAAGGTCTGGCTGCTCGCCTTAAGGCCGCAATAAAATCTGCAGCAGATTTACCCGGCCTCTGGTCTCTCTGCTCGAATGCGTGCCTCCAAGCAATAAGAGACAACTTTGGCTGGAAGTGTTCCTTCAACAGTTTCTTCAAGTCAGTATATGTTACTGACTCCAGAGGTGCAGGGGCCACCAGATTCTCTGCGATTTCAAAAGCTTCCTGTCCACAGGCACACAAAAGAGTGTCAGCCTTCAAGCCGTCTTCTCTAATCTGATTTACTCTGAAGTAATTCTCCACCATTGCTACGTAGGAATTCCATCTTTCTGGGTGTGAGACATCAAAATCAGACAAACGGCCAGTCTTCGCCATCATATTATTATGACCTTCACCACTCGCTCCTCTGCAACTGCCAAGCTCACCCTCCAACAACGCTATACTGGCAGGCTGGGACGCTGATTCAGACGCCATCTTCCCCTTTTCAGGACTTTCTAGGTAAGTCTTAAACCACTTTTCTCAGTTTGCAAAGGATCCCACCTTCGTCGCCAGTGTTGTGTACTTTGTTTGCGTGCGAATGATGAAGACACATGGCGAGGTTAAACAATTCTTTATTCTCCTTATAACAACACCCGAGCAAAAACAAAAGGCACACAGGCCTTTTTATATGGCCAGAAAGCCCGACAATGTCAACCACTGCGAACAGAGCATTTTCATGCCTTGCGCATGCGCGCAAGGCTGGCGCCGCTCTGTCTGGTCCCAGGCAGCTTTTGCAATGCCTGGGACCAATGCAACGTTCCGAGCCTGTTTTTGCAGGCTCAGGACACAACAACTACCACTTCACGTGATCTTGATTCTATCCCTCTGTTAATGCAGCCTAGGACTGCATTGGCTTTCTTGGCAACTGCAATATACTGCTGGCACATATTTAAGTGGCTGTCCACTAGGACTCCTAGATCCCTCTTACAGTTGCTGCTATTGACTCAAGTTCCACCTCCCCCCCCCCAAACTATGGACCACTCCACTTACTAGTCTTTTGGAAGTCTATGAGGACCTAGTTCCTCCTCCATGTATGGGGATGGCTGTTAGTTTGGAAGTTCCAGCTTACTGACTTCCAGTTTGGAAGTGTGTGACAGAGATGTTTTGTGTTTTAATGCAGTCTTCAACCTGGATTTTTGTTTGTTTTATTGCTGATATATGGCATGTTCAACATCCAGAGTTTTATTGGATAGATAAGTAGCCTTCACATTTTATTATTAGATTTTTGATCTCATCTAGGCACCCATCTGATCTTTATATGATACTGGGCAGCTTACAATAAAATTAAATAAAATACACAACCTAAAAATAAAAAAAATATTTGATTTATGTAGCTTTCCATCTCACCTTTAAGACTCTAGGCAGCTTACAATAAAATAAAATACATACAGAATCTAAAAACTAAAAATATTAACTTGCAGTAACAACTTTCACAAAGTGAATTGGAATACCTTTGGATGGCTCTGGGAGAGGGGGGTAGGTTTAGTCCTAGATTATCTGAAATAACGTTTTGGGAGGGGGTTAATTTTAAATCTTATTACATTATTTTCACTAATGAGACAGGACGGTACTTATTGTAGTTGTGGCTGAGTTGAGCGGTTTTATAAATCTTTAAATCAATCAATCAGATTCAAATTACCAGAGAACCACGAAGCTTTTATGCAAGGGACAGGGATCTCCTTTAATATTAATTTCTGAATGGTTAATAAGTTTAAAACGGAATGTTTTGAATAGATTCTTGATTTTGTATACCATCTTCACCCGTTAAAATGTTTTGCGTGCAAAACTGTTTTAGAAACCCCGTTCACCGGAAGGCAGTTACAAAAATATGAGATTGTTTTTTAAAAAAACGAAAATGCAGCGTAACGATCTATGATGTGAAACCGAAAGTTTCATCGTATTTGCATAATTTGGAAAGCGTGGGAGAAAGACGAAGAGTAATGCTGCCCGTTCTTCCTTTGCCAAACTTTTAGGGTTATAGAAGTCTAAACCAGGATGTTTCTGCCCTTCCCAAGATGGCGGCTGGGCCGGCGAATACATAAATAAATAAATAACGCCTCCACCGCATGCTCGTACACACTCCCAGAGCTTGATTGCTCGGACGCGCGCCGGAGCGCCTCAGCCCTGCTCCCTCTGCACGGACATGAGTTCGACCTTCCAAACATGGCGGCCACGCCATCTCTGGGCAATCCGAGCTGAAAGAAGAAAAGACGAGGAAGCGCAAGCCCCGTCTGCAAAGAGCGCATGCGCTGAGGGAGTTGTGCGCCTGCGTGTCGCGGCGCCCGAGTGCAGTGAAATTCCGTGAAGGGGGAGGAGAAAGAGAGAGGGGGGGGGGAAAGAGAAAAGAAAGCTGAGGGGAAGGTGCTGGAGCGGCAGACGCGGGGCGAGCGGCAGCGTTGAGCGCCCTCCCGCGCGCTTTCTTCTGCCTCCCCCCACATACACACCTGGTCCGACGCTGCTCCCGAATCCCTCAGAATAGTTTCTCCTCGTACTTCCCCCTCCCCCTTATCCCCCTCCCTCCCCCCGCGGCGGAGGGACTCGCGGCGCTGCTGTGGCGGCGGCGCCGGCGCTGAGAGGACGGGCGGGCAGGCAGGCCCCCGGCGGCGGGGTCGGCGCGAGCGGGGAGGGACGAGGGCTCGCCGGCTGGCTGGCTTGAGCCCGGCAGTCGTAAGAGCGGGAGGATTAGCAGCAGCAGCTGCGCCGCCGCCGCCGCCGCCCCAGACTCCCTCCCCGGACACCGGCGGGGAGAATGACGGAGCTCCAGTCCGCGCTGCTACTGCGGAGACAGCTGGCAGGTACAAGAAGGGACAGGGGGAGGTATTCCAGGGCCGTCTCTGAGACCCGCTGGGCTGAAGCGTGGTGTATGGAAGTCCGAGCCGGGAGGAGGGGGCCGGCTTTGAAACGTGGTCGAGGAGGAGGAGGAGAAATGGGGAGCTCTGTGAGGCGGGCAGGTGTGGGGGGGGGCGGGGGCGGGAGACTTTCCAAAAGAAAGTAGGAGTTGGGGTTAGGGCTAGGGTAACTGCGAGGTAGGACGCGGGGTAGCTTGAGAACAGGGCTTGGGGCGGAAGGGACTAGTATTCGGGTCAAAAGATAGCCGGAGAAAAGTGTCTTTTGTGCCTAGGGCGGAAGACTGGAAATTTCCCGAAGAGAGGCAGTAACTTAATGTATTTCTGGGTGGTGGTGGAGGAAAATATAAGGGCATTGAGAAACTCGGGGGGGGGCTCTTGATGTTTTTTGTAGAGGGAGGGAGGAAGGGAGCCTTGGAAATGGAGGGAGGTTTAAATATTGCCAAGGTAGGAGGGCCCCAGGGGCAGCGATGGGCAGCTAGGCAGTATGATGGCGAAGAGTTGGGAGGCGTGGTGCGACTAGTAGAGAGATAGTAGTGGGGCCAATGTGTTTAATGAGGGAGGAAGTAGAGAGTTGCTCTAAGTTGGGCAAAGAGTTGTGTTAAAGACTAGAAAGGGTGAGTGATCTGGAAGGAATGAGGGATAGGGAAAGGAAGGAGAGGTCATTGGAGTCATAAGAGCCGCTGGGCATTGGTGTGGTGTACCGTCGGAGAGAGCAAGGCGTCTGTAAATCGGTTGGCAGGAAGCCGTAATGGTAAGTAAGGAGTCAGGGGTGAGTCTTGAAGTAACTAACAGCCTCTTTGTGGAAGTTGAAGATTCAAAGAAAGTGCCTTGCTGGCTTTTCAACAGTGTCTAATCTTCCTCAGCCCTTTTAGTGCAGAGGCTGGGGGGGGGGGTTGAATCTGGAGCTGTTAGAAAGGGGGAGTGGCTTGGAGTATGCAGAGGAAAGCTGGAGGTGCAGAGGCCTGAGTCCGAGACGGGAAATGAAAAGTGGTAGATGTTTCTTGGTGTTATACCAATCAGTTTATTACCTCTGTGTAAGGTCATGAGGGGAGCTGGAAAATAATAACCCAGACAGAAATAGATATTTTGCGAGATACTTGAGAATGTGAGGTAAAGTCAACAGTTTCAAGCAACTGAGAATTAACTAAGAGTGCCAGAATGAGGAAAAGCTGGAAAGGAAAAATAGGTTAAAATTTAGGATACCCTAAATAAAGGAAAAGATGCCCTCTAGACAGAATACCCAGTTTCTCATAACTGAAAAATGTATTTTCTCCAGTAGTATTATAAAAGTGACTTATTGGTGTTGTTTTCTGGGATATGTTTTAACTTCACAGGTAATCAAAACCTCTGGAATTCTCAAATGGTCCTCATTAGGATATTTTGGGTAAATGATATAGATTGCTGAATGGCTGGGACGGGAAGCAAAAATGTCTTGTGCAGTTAAGGTAGCATGAATGTTTGGTGTGTAAAGAGCAGGTGGAAGATGAGGATATGATAAACTTAACAACTAAGAATGTAGAAGTTATTAGGCAATAACTATAAGACTCAATCAAAGATAGAAAAAACTTTATTTCAGAAAGAGAAAACCTAGTGAGTTAAGTACATTGGCTGCATAAGACAAACAGGAGAAAACATGAGTTCTGTGGTCCTATGGAAGATGCTTGGCTGTTGTGTATAAGGGCTTTATTAAGATTACACTTTAGACATTAGAAGATTCATTACTGGGTTCACCTGTTTAATATGCAGTCAAACAGATCTTATCTGTCTAGAGAAGATTTGTGAGCTTCTGTCTTGAATGTCTCCTCCTGTGCAAAATGAGATTGTACATTGCCTGTTTTGAACAAAGCAGAGTAAAGCTGACATCTGTGGAGTACAGTATTGGGGTGGGTTGCAGGGGGATTAATTATCATTGTTTCAAATTCATAATAGGGGAGCTATTGCAGTCTTCAACTTTGGGGTTACTGCCAAGTCTATTCCTGGCTGTAACTGGGAATAAAGAAGGACATAACTTATCGGAGATCTTACCTGGGAAATTGGTGATAGAACCTGAAACCTAAAAGAGGATTGCATTATGAACTTAGGGGCATTTGTAATATATTACCGGTTTCATTTTTTATTTCCATCTACAGTTATTCTTTTCCCCCTTTTTCTTTGTCCCTTGACTGACCAATCTTGCTTGACTAACATTTTAGCAAGTAATGGTGGGGGGAGGAGCACGGCTGAGCTTGGTCTGTCCTAACAATTATATCAGACATGTAAGTATGTTGCCTGTATGTTTAGAGACATTGCATATCTAGTAGCTCCATACTGTGTGCTCCATAGAATTTTTTAAAACGTGCGCATCCATGGCTTCTGATTTCTCCTGTCAGGAAGTTGAATCTCCTAATTAACATATTTTCTTGAAGTTTGATGAATCAAACCTGAACACTTCTTTCTTTTCTGGTATAGAAACTATTTTAATTTATTATAAACAAAGATAAGGGATAGTATGATTTGTACAAAAAGGCTTTGACTTAAAAGCACTGAATGGCTGTATAAATTAAGAATAAATTCCTGCAGTAGTGTAAAATAAAGAACTTATTAAATATCATGGAAGAATTATTTCTGCATGAAAATAGTCCATAGCTATTCCAACACAAAGTGTCTTCTAAAGTTATACAGTATTTAAACTTATAGATGTGGTAAAGAAATGCAATCATTTGCAGAAAATTTATCTGCCCTGTTATAGTCAGAACCAAAATAGGGCAGATAACTTTTTTCAGCAAAGGATTACATTTTTTTTCTGTTTTACGATATAGATACACGTTTACATGGAATTTCCTTTTCAGTGAATTGTGGATATTTGGAAAATTTAGTAAATACAGGTAGTTCTTGACTTAACAACCATTTGTTTAGCAACCTTTTGAAGTTTCAGTGTCACTGAAAAAAAATGACTTCAACTGGTCCTCACACAACTGTCGCTGCATCCGCATGGTCACATAATCAAAGTTCAGGCGCTTGGCAACTGGCATGGTAGTTACAACAGTTGCAGTGTCTGGGATCATGTGATCACCATTTGTGACCTTCCTACCATAGCTGCCTTTCAACAAGCAAAGTCAGCCGGGGAAGCCAGGTTTGCTTAATGATTAATAATTTTAATGATTTGCTTGAAAATGGCAAAAAAGGTTGCAAATCAGGCATTACTCACTTAACAACCACCTGCTTACCAATGGAAATTCTCATCACAATTATGGCTATAAGTCAAGGATTATATAAACACCTAGAGGAATACCAAGCTGTATAGTGTGCTTAAATGTGTATCCCCAAAAATGGAGATCTACTTCTTTATCAGTGTTAAAAATATATGAATATTTGCTCTTGAAGTTTTCAGGAGGAAAGCTTGATATGAAGAAGCTTTTATGCTGAACTGTGATGGAGCAATTCATTGGGTAGCTTCAGGCATTGTCGAAAAGGAGGCTAAAAGGCTACATGGCTTTTATACTTCTGCTTCTTGTCTACCCTCATTCAGCAAATCAAATATGGTGACACAGTAGTAAAATAACCACTTATTTTTTAATGTACTACAAGAAATTGCAACAACTATCAGATGATTTGTATAACAGTATTGAATCTGGAGCACACTTAACTTTACAACATGTAAAATACCATAAAGCTATACATCTGGAAACCAGAGTATCTGACCCTACAGTTAAATAAGAACAAGAAAGTCATTTTAAGAAAAAAAAATCTGAATTATGATTCCAGTGTTCTTAATTGTTTCACTACTGTTGATATAGAGCAGGCATGTCAAACTGCCGGCCCGTGAGCTGGCTGCATCATACTGAAACCATGCCCACCCCATTGCTAACAATGGGGAAAAAGTCGCGATACGTTGCACGATGTCACGTGATGTCGTGAGTTTGACATGCCTATATAGAGAATGTGCTGATAGTTGTTGCCATTATCATACTGATAACATGTAGTTTGGAGACTTTTCTCCAGGGTATTAAAGTAATTATGCTAGTCTGCTTAGGTGACTAGATAAAATTATTGTGGCTTCTTTCAAGGCTGGAATAAACTGAAGCAATCAGTCTACATGGATATAAATAGGATAGTTTATCCTTTGAATGCTACAGGATGACTAGGTATACACAGTTCATTAAGCTATATTTGGGTTTTGCTTGGCATTTTGTGTTTAATAAGTTGTGATTAAATTATGGCTTACTGCAATATGTGGATTAGTTTGATGACTCTTATAAGAAACACTCCATGCTTCCCAAACATATGCTAGAATTCTGGCTGATGATTCTTGATCAGAGTTGCTATTCTTTAATAGTGACCTGGATTCAGTGGTACTAGTAGGCATGTGAAAGGTCCCAAGTTAAATCCTTTGTATAAAACTGGAGGTACATTTTGTAGCCATTGCTTTGGAGAAATGCTGTCAGTTGGATCAGTGATCAGAATTGGCATTAGAGAACTTATGTTCCTAATACTTTAAACCTTTTCAGTTTAGGAGTTATATCTAGTATTCTCTGAAATCTAGTTTTAATTGAATATAAGGTAATATTGTAGCAAAACCTTGGTACACAACTCATTATAGTACAGCATAGAAATCCTGAAACAAGGGGGACTAGATGACAAAGACATCCAAATCATAAAGAATCTGTATTGGCATCAGGTAGCAAATGTGAGACTAGGCCAAAAATACTCAGCTGATGCAGAAATAAGAAGAGGGGTTAGACAGGGATGTATTCTGTCTCCACTGTTGTTCAATATCTACTCTGAGTCAGTCTTCAACGAGGCACTGGAGAACATCGATGCTGGCATCAAAGTAAACGGTGTTTGGATCAACAACTTAAGATATGTTGACGATACAGTTCTGTTTGCCAGTAAGCATGAAGACCTTCAGCTCCTCATCAACAGAGTCACAGAAATATCTGAAAAATACAGCTTGAAGCTTAACACCTCAAAAACCAAGATCATGGTGGTCAGTAAACAACTCGTTAATTTACCACCAATAAATTCAGAAGGAATACCACTAGAAAAAGTTGAAAGGATCACACACCTCGGTTCTAATCTACATGAAAGCTGGGACATGACCACTGAAGTAAAGACAAGGATAGAGAAAGACAAGGATAGAGAAAGCTCGAACAGCATTCTTCAAAATGAAAAAGGTCTTCTGCAGTCACAACATAAGCCTAAGACTGAACATCAGGCTTCTCCAGCATTGGAAGACGTATAATCCACTCGTGGGGTTGCTTTAGCCAATCAGCTTGAGACTAGGACATCTAAATTTTCTGCTCCGCTTCTTCCGGTGTTACCTTCCTGTTCCCAGTTTTGTCCTAGTCTCCAGCTTGAGAGCATCGCGTTTGGGGTAGCTCCGTAGCTGAAGCTACCTTTGGACAAAAATTAGCAGAAAACGCTAACCTTTTATTTTTTTTTATTTTTACCAATTGGATATTCGAAATTCCTCTCACCTTTCTTTCTAATTATTGAAGACTTCGGAGGAGAGTAGGCGGCTGGGAGAGGGCTTAGTCAAGCCTCGTGGCTGGGGCCACTGGAACTTCAAGGGGATTTCCCGGGTTTCCAGTCGCATACAGCCCAGCCTCCTCTCTTCACTTCTCATCCGGATCGGTGATTCCGACTTGCGGGAATCCTTCCATCGACCTCCCAGGCGCAGAGCGACTTCCCTAGACGACATCGGAAGACCCGGCCTAAACCGCAAGTTTGGGGAAGTGGCCTGGGGGGGAGCGATCCGGTGCACGGGGCCTCGTTTGAATCGAGGCGGTGTGTATGCGCGTAGTCGCGGCCGTTCTTGGGGGCCGCATGACGGAGGCCTAGAATTTCGGCGCGAATCGCCATTTTTTGGGGGGGAGACGCCTGGAGCATGTTGCACACAGCAGCCATTTTGGAAAGGTCAGCCGGGCCTTCTAGTAATGGGCCGCCATCTTGAGCGGGGCATCTTCTTGCAAGGCGGTGGCCATTTTGAGTGTGGCTTGGGCCCTCCCGGAAAGAGCCGGTAGCCATTTTGGGAAACGGGGCCTAGGCCTTCCTTCGTAAGGAATCGGTTGATTGCAAGTACTTGGTACGATTTATCACCGTTGTAGCATCTGACCACCTCAGGCAGCTGATCGCTCGGAGCGCACGGGGAACCGGCCGGCCTTGCGGACGCAGAATTGAGACGGTCGGAGGGGACGACTGTAACTCCTGTGCAGGGAAAGGAGGTGAACTCCTTAACTGTCTGCGAGTTGATTACTTGGGAGTTTTGTCTCCCGAAGGCTTGGAATACCCGGTTTGGGGCTAACACAAGCAGCGATGGCAGAGAATTCTTCATCGCAAGGGTACCAAGGCTCGGGCCCTTCCTCCCCCACCAACCTCGCAAAAGCGCAGGCCGGTTGATATGGATCCGGGGGGAGGCAAGAAGAAGCCCAAAATGAAGCACCTGGAAAGGGAGCTGACGAAGGCAGCTGAAAGCAGGCCTCGAGGAGGCATCAGGTTCTCGAAAGAGAATTTGCCAAGGCCCAGAGGCTCAGAACCAGCGAGACAGAAGGGGCCATGCTCTCCACATTGGACTCCTCTATTCCATTCGAGCCTTCTCCAGATTCTGGGCAGCAACCTCAACAATGGCTCTCTCAGAGGGAGACTGAACAGGTTAGTTCTCCCCATTCCAGTGTATCCTCGCCTGAACAACAGGCTCCTGCAGCCAGTCAGGCCCAGGCGGGGCCTAGCACCAAGGATCAGCGAGGTCAGTGGTCTGACCAGATCTATTCCTTGGTAAGACAGGCTCTGGAGCATTACTTACCCCCTCCCAGGGATTCTTCTCATCCTCTAGGTTCTTCATCGGAAGCTGCGTTACCATCCCGGTGGGAGCGGACAACGACCCTGGCTTCAGGGGTTTCGGAGACTTCTTCGCAGGTAGCAGAGGAGGATCCAGAGGACCCGGAGGCCACTGGGTACCCGATGTCAGAGGATGAGGAGGCGGCACCTGAACAGCCATCATCCAAAGGTTTATTCGACTCGGCTTCGTATCGTTCCATTCTGCTCAAGGCCTGCTCTGCCTTGAACCGGTCGGCTAAGGCTAAGGTAGTCAAGTCCGACTCCTCAGACGAGGAGGAGGACTCTAACCCGCTTCTTGGCTCTCCAGTGTCGGAGGAGGTGCGGATGCCATGCCCCAAAATTTTTCGCACCACGGTGCAGTCCCAGTGGGTATCCCTGGCAACTGTCCCTTCTCCAAACAATTTGGAGAAAACACTGTTCAACGTTGATTCGGCCTTTGTCTCTCTTTTGGAGGTTCCACCTGTGGACGAACCTCTGATTTCCCTGTTCTCCAATTCTGCCATACCAGGAGACATGGCCGAAGCCATGAGGGCGGAGGAAAAGAAGTTTGAGTTCTCGTTCCGGCGGACTCACCAAGCCTCGGCCTGGGCCATCAGAGCGGCTTCCTCAGCTTCCTTTTTCACCAGGGCCTGCATCGTGTGGCTCCGGGAACTGCAGGTGAGTGTCCCTTCAGACCAGGTACGTATTCAACAGACCTTATCAAAGCTGCTGACAGCTACAGAGTTCGCGGCCGATCCCACCTTGTCCGCAACGCGTTATTTGGCCAGAGCGATTGGCGCAACCATAGCCTCTCGAAGACTCCTGTGGCTCAAGCAGTGGAGGACGGATCTGAGAGCTAAGTGGCGGCTGGCCACCTCCAAGTATGAAGGTAAGAAGTTGTTTGGTCTAATCCTGGACCCGTACATCATAGAGGACAAGAACAAGAGAAAGGTCCTGGTCCACCCCTCCAAAAGGCCAACGCCCCTTTTCAGATGCTATATTTTTTCTATCCTCCTCTGTGGAATAGAGAGTTGGTCTCTGACAGAAGGCCACCTGAAGAGACTAGAAGCATTTGAAATGTGGATTTACAGGCGGCTGTTACGAATAAGCTGGGTTGACAAGATCAGAAATGAGGTGATAAGTCGCCTGGGAAAGCCAAGGGAAATCATCAAAACAATTAAAAAATGAAAATTAGAATATTTCGGACATGTGATGCAATACCCAGAAAAATATGGCATATTCCATTTAATCCTCCAGGGAAAGACTGAAGGCAAACAAGGTCCAGGCAGAAGAAGAACATTGTGGCTTCAAAATCTAAGGGACTGGTTTGGACAAAACTCAGCAGCACTTTTTCGTGCGGCTCTGATAAAAACAGGATCGCCAACATGATCGCCAACGTCCGATAACAGATATGGCACAAGAAGAAGAAGAAGAATAGATGTCATCTACATTTATTTTAGAAAACTTATATGGCAACTCATATTATGTATGAACTCTGGGTAGCTAACAGCAATCAACAAAAATAATGTCATAAAAGCTCTAAATCAAGCAAAAGCAAAATAATAAAATATTTTCTCTGATCTCCAGTCATAATTTGGGCATACCTTCAACTTCTTAATTGTATTTTCTGTTCCAGCAAGTGAAATTACATGTACCAATATTCATTGGCTCTTTCCTGCTGATCTCCTAAACTGGCAGTGGCATATGTACAAAATAATGATTTATGAGTGTTTCTACCTTCTAGAAGTATGAATGTCCCATTCTCCATGTAGTTCTGGAGTGTTGGAAAAGGCCGTTACTTTTGCAGCAGTGTATATCTATGATCCCTCCCTCACTGCTCAGTGTTGGAACTGAAGCATTAAGATTGTGTTAGCAGCCTAATAAGCAAGACCTACTCTTTCAGACTACAAGCATTGAGTGGCATTCTGTTTGATTTTACACACATGTATGAAATTAGTTTAAATACAGATGCTCCTGATTCTAATTTCCAACTTAGTTTGCAAGTCCAGCTAAATATGTGAACCATCCACAATAAATGCTAAATACGGATAATAAATATGGACATTTCTAAGTGTAGATGACAGTATGAATACATGGGCCAAGATTCTTTTTGAAAGTTGCAAATGCACTAATTTTATGTGTCTATATCAGTCTGGACATATATATAACGGTGTAGTATCTTTATAGATGTGAGTCCTTTTTCAAACTTTTACAAAACCAAAATAGGCTCTGTTTGCTATAATTTTTTTGCAGTGAGACTTGATGATTCTCCCCCTTCTACATACACATGCACAGACTAGGGAAATTCAGTCTTCCCTGTGCTAGTTTCCTATGCTTGGCTGCACTAAGAGGGAACTCCCTTGTGCAGATAATGTTCCCAACCCCCTTCTGTTTGCTGGCACTTGCATTCCAATTTCAGCTATCCTTTGAACACAACATTAGAAAATTGTACAGTATTATCTAGTACCTCGATATGGATAACATGATGTCACCTGACATAAATTTATTGTGGCAGATCATAATAAATAAATTTGTTGGTCATAAGGCCCGTAACATTGACTTTTCAATTGTAGATGAGGATTTGTGACATAGTCTGGCCTCAGTTAAAATAGTGTTACAAGATATTATAAGAACTGTGTTGGAGGCAAGTAGATATTTAAACATAACATTGATCCTGAATTAGGTAGGTTTGCTATGTATAGGTAAGCAGTGTCCAGCTAGAATTCTTTTTGTGATTCTTGCTATTAGTATAGAGGAGCCAGGGCAGTTTTCGGTTGCTTAATTACATCTCATGGTTCTTGCATTTGAGGCTGCCTCTAGTAGCGATAGTTTGTGACAGAAGCAGTTCCTTAATCAGTAATTAGTATAGTAGAATGTTCATAGGTACTGTATAGGCACACTGTCTCACGAACTGTTTGGAGAATGTTTGGTACATAGTTTGTTGTTACCATTTATTTTTTATTTTATTATACTTCGGTTTGCTTAATTATTAGGAATAATAAATTTGAATAAAATTATTTTCATATTTATTGGAATATTATATTATATGGATGTTTTGTAAATGGCTACCATATATGGCAACCATTTTCTGAATGTGCCTATGCCAAATGCTCTCAATGTTTCAAATATTTTCAGTAGTTTCAAAGGATGCGAAAACCTGCATAAATAATACTATTACTAATATAACCTTAGTGAATACTTATGCAGCTAGTCTCGACTTATGCAGGTAGTCTCGACTTATGCAGGTAATATTGACTTACAACCATTTGTTTAACCATGGTTCAAAATTGCATCAGCCTTGGAAAAAGTGACTTACAACCTGTAATAATTTACAACCAGTTGCAAAATCCTGTGGTCATATAATTGCAATTTTCAGCTCTTTTGCCAATTTCTAGGAAAAATGCCTGTAGGGGAAGATGGATTTGCTTAATCATCATGTGATTCATTTAACAACCCACTATAAAAATTGTTGTAAAATTGGGTTCAATTCAACTTATGATTGCAGTGACTTACGACAAAAAATTTGGTCCCAATTGTGATCATAAGTCAAGGACTTCCTGGATCTGGAGGGCAGAACATCTGTATTTATTTTTTAGTATAAAATTTTAAATGTAAAATTGGGCTAATTTTATAAACTTCTTGGATTGGTGAGGCCCAAAATTGGTCAGCATGGAAAAGAAGCATGCCCATAAATGTAAAGTACAAAATAGAAGTGATGCTTAAATCTCCGAGTCATTTTTTAAGCCCTTCTTTTTCATCTCTAGTAGCAATTTCACAGAATAAAAATTGATGTCATATCTCATCAACTTGGATAAATAGTGTACTGTACAAAACAAGTACATATTTTTGCCTTAAATAATATTTTGATAACATGTTTCTCAGAAAATGATTTGGTGCTGTTTAGAGAATCATAAATGCAGTGGATACAGAAAGCCCTGTAAAAGTGCCAGGTTGAGATGTTAAAAAAAATCAGACCAAGATAAATCACTTCAGAATTCTTTCCACCTTAATATAACATATAAGCTGTACAATTAATTGAAAAACCAATCAGAAACTTTTAGGGGGGAAAATAATTAAAAAAGAGAGTAATATGGCTGCATAAGTGTTCATACCCTCTTATACGTAGATATGTGACACTGTTCAAAATTAACCAATCACATTCAAACTGATGCCAAATAGTAGTTAGTACACACTTGCTATTAAAATGACTCTGATGAGCCCATATAAAGTGCAGCTGTTCTAGTGGAATTTTTCTCATATTTGTTCAGTTGCCTCTTATAGCAAAAGCTATAGTCTGCAAAGAGCTTAGAAAGCATCAAAGAGATTTCATTGTTGAAAAATATCAGTCAGGAAAAGGATACAAAAAATTCCAAGGCATTGGCTAAACCATTGCACACAGTGAAGACGGTCATCAACAAGTGGAGAAAATATGGTGCAACGGTGACATTACCTAGAACTGGATGCCCCTCCAAATTTGATGAACAAGAAGAAAACTGGTCCGAGGGGTTGCCAAGAGGCTTACAGCAACATTAAAAGAGCTGCAGGAAGTTCTGGCAAGTACTGGTTGTGTATTACATGTGACAACAATCTCCCATATTCTTCATATATCATAAACATCCAAGCCTGGCTACATTTTGCAAAAATCTGCATCAAGTCTGACAAAAGTATATTGGAAAATGTGTTATGGTTTGATGAGACCAAGGTTGAACTTTTTGATAATAATTCCCAAAGTATGTTTAGTATAAAAACAACACTGCACATAACCAGAAGTATACCATATCTACAGTGAAGCATGGTGGTAGCAGCATTATGCTTTGAGACTGCTTTTCTTCAGCTGGAACTGCGGATTTAGTCAAGGCAGAGGGAATTACGAACAGTTCCAAATGTCACTCAATTTTGGCACAAACCTTCAGAGGACAGTGACCTGAAGCATACCTCCAAATCAGCAAAAAAAGGTCTCACCCAAAGAAGATAAAAATTCTGCCATGACCCACCAGATCCTGGAACTGAATCCAATTGAAAATGTGGAATGATCTGAAAAGGACTGCACAGGAGATATCTTCACAATCTGATAGATTTAGAATGGTTTTGCAAGGAAAAGTGGGCAAAGATTCCCAAGAATATATTGCATGCTGTCATAAAATCAAAAGGTGCTTCAACAAAGTATTAGTTTAACGATGAACATCTTTATGTAGCCACATTATTCTACTTTTTATTGTTATTTTCCCCCTAAAAGATTTCAGTTTCTTTTTCAGTTGAATTCTATAGCTTATATGTTATATTAAAGGTGGAAATAATTCTGAAGTGATTTTTATATGTCAATTTAACAGGTGTGTAGACTTTCTATATCTACTGAATGTCAGAATAGACTAACTCCATGCACCATTACACAACAGAAAAAATATATCTGCATAGGCAAATTATCTTGCACACCATCAGAAGGTCAATGCTTTGCGGTCTGTTTTAAAATAAAGCACTGGATTATGACTGTCGCTGTGAGCCTTGGTAGCATTCTTGAGAATAGAAGTTATTCTGGAAGCTGAAATTTAACTCTTATAAATTAAACTCTGGAAATCTGGTCAATTCCAAGGAAAGTATCCACAATAATTAGTCTGAATCACAATATAAATTAATTGTAGAGTTTATTCAGCTAGCAGCGTTATTATTTATTTAAAAGTAGGGAAACTAGAGTTGTTTATTAATTGCAGTTATGGTGTCTGTGGAAATATGGACTCTGATCTACAGGGATTAGGGGCAAAGAATTTTGCCACTGCCTTGCTGTCAGATGATGCAGTTAAACTTATTATTAGGAAGGTTTGTTTCTTCTAAGGTTCATTAAAAATTAATCTGTTCTTAGTTAACTACTCGTAATTTCAGTCCTCTCTTTTTTGACAGTCCTCTGACCTATTCCCAGTTATTTACTATCTGACTTTTTAATAATAATGCTAGCTCTTTTTATAACCAAATGTATCCCAGCTCTTTTCTCTCCTTGATTTTTCTGGTTTTTAAATTGCCCATGATATATTTATCTATTTATTAGCTGGTTCAGGTAGGAGAGTGTCTGGGCCACTCTTGAACACCATGTCTGAGCTATCTTCTTTTAGTGATGTTATGAATATATTTCTACCATAGATCACATGTAACATAAGAATACTACAACAAACTGCAGTAATCCAATTATAAGACAGTTCTTCAAAAAAAGGAACAGCTCAGTCAACTTTATTATTGAGATTATTGGTTCAAGAAAGTAGCCTTATTAGCTGTATGGATGAAACTCATTTTCTGGGATCTCATTATCTGTAGTTTGTGTACACATGATTGATAATTTGAAACCAGACCTTAGTATATATTAAAACGTTAAAATATCCATGGTTTTCACCTAATACTTTGCTATTTAATAGCAAACATTTTGTATATGCATATAGAACTTTTTAAGTGTTAGAAGTAGTGTGTTTGTGCAATGTATATGTGGTTCTTTTCTCTCACTTGTGAACTCTAAATTGTACTATCGAATACTAGGGCTGGATGTTATAGCTACCCATGGACTACACATTCTCAGTCCAACTACAGCTGCCACAAATGATCTGGTTAGCACTACATGTCCATTAGTATGAAGGAGGAGGAGGAAAAGGAGGAAGAGGAAGAAGAAAAGAAGAGGAGGAGGAGGAGGAGGAGGAGGAGGAGGAGGAGGAGGAGGAGGAGGAGGAGGAGGCGGAGAGTTGGAAGGGACCTTGGAGCTGGACTTCTAGTTCAATTCCCTGCTCAGGCAGGAAACCCTATACCAGAAGTCCCCAACCTTTTGAGCATCCAGGGACCAGCTCTGTGGAGAGAGGTTTCTCTGCGGATCGGAGGGGACGTGATTTCATGTACTGCCTGCATCCTGTGGCTGGGGCTTTGCTTGTTTGTGCGGACCGGTTTCTGGCATGCTGCGGTCCAGTGCCAGTCCACAGACCAGGGGTTGGGGACCCCTGTCCTATACCATTTCAGACAAATGATTGTCTAGTCTCTTTTTAAAAACTTCCAGTGTTGGAGCAATTCACAACTTCTGGAGGCAGATTGTTCCACTGATTAATTGTTCTAATTGTCAGGAAATTTCTCCTTAGTTCTAGGTTGCTTCTCTCCACGATTTCTTTCCATCCATTGCTTCTTGTCCTGTCTTCAGGTGCTTTGGAGAATAGCTTGACTCCCTCTTCTTTGGCAACCTCTGAGATATTGGAACACTGCTATCATGTCACCCCTCGTCCTTCGCTTCATTAAACTAGACATATCCAATTCTAGCAACCGTTCCTTATATGTTTTAGCCTCCAGTCCCCTAATCATCTTTGTTGCTATTCTCTGTACTCTTTCTAGAGTCTCAACATCTTTTTTACATCGAGGTGACCAAAACTGATGCAGTATTCCAAGTGTGGCCTTACCAAGGCATTATAAAGTGGTATTAACACTTCACATGATCTTGATTCTACCCCTCTGTTAATGTAGCCTAGAATTTCATTGGCTTTTTGTGGGGGCTGACTACAGGTGTTCGCTGATTCGTTGCTTGATTATCTTTTCCAAAATCTTCCCAGATATTGAGGTCAGGCTGATATGTCTGTGGTTTCCTGGATCCATTTTCTTTCCTTTTTTGAAGATGGGAACTATATCAGTCCTCTGGTACTTCCCCAGTGCTCCAGGATCTTTGAAAGATATAGTTCAATGGTTCTGAGATTATATCTGCCAGTTCCTTCCAAACCTTGGGGTGTAATCCATCTGGTCCTGGTGATGTATGCTTATATGCCACCCAATTGTCAATTACTTTGGATAACTCACAGGAAAGAAAAAAAATGACAGTAAAATCAATAAAATATAAAAGGCAAAGATAGAAGATGGCAAGCGCAATGAAATGAAGGGTCTCACAATCTCTAGGCAAAGACCTAAATAACTGCAGAGTGGGAGGGGGCATCTGGATCTTGTGTGGAACCTTGCTCCAGAGGGCAGATACTGCTATAGTAAAGGTACTTCCAGGGTCCCAACAGATGACATTGTTTAATCTGAAGAAACCCAGAGCATATCAACTCTGCAGGATACGATCTACTGGGTAAATTTTATGGGATAGAAGAGAATATTTGTGGCTCAGGGTTGAAGTGTGGGATTCTTGGTGCTCTCTGAGCTTGATTGTTGTCTTGCAGATCCTTTATTACCAAACTAGAAAACATCATCAGTGCTACTAGGGAGTGGGTTTGTGCTCATTTTATATATTAATGGCTTACCATGTCAGTGTTGTTGGAATGGTCTTGGTGTATTCTTGATTGGGCTGTTGTTTACTGTTAGCTTGTTAGTATGAGTTCCTTGATTGTCAAGAAGCAAGAAACGTCTGCAACAAAACAAACAAGCCCAGAGAGCACGAAGGACTTCACAGATGTTATGGGATACAGGCAGTCTCTTTCAATGAAATAATCAAAGAGCTGCTTGCAGTGGAAAAGCCAGTGTGAGCCTGTGGTGCGAGGAAGATAATTCTTTCCATCACCAGTCAAGTGAGCCACTCTGAAAAGGCCAGCTGCCAAGAGGAGACCACATAAAACCTAAAGACTAGGCTGACTCAGCAAAATCTATCATAACCAAGTAAGGAGGAGGAAAAACATGCAGGTACAATGCACATGCAGTGGGAGGAAGGGGGAGGAATTGCTTGTGGGAGGAAGAGGACAATCCTAGGCTCCAGAACCTAACGCCCCCTCCCCAGTTCCCATAGATTCAAGGATGCATAATTTGTGGTTTCAGTATCTATGATTAAGTTTGATTCAGATATGGAAATCATAGAGCATTTTCCTATGTATAAGGGAGTGAACCTCTTAAGTAACTATTTAGTATTAATCCTAGGTAAATATAGAGCACAAAGAAAAGAGTTTGCAGATGTGATTACAATTGGACCCAGCAACATTTCACAGTGCTTCAGATTGCCATCCTTAGGCTGCAGAGATGATAAATGGAGCTAAAGCTCTGAACAGATGCTTTTAAGACCTTAAATCTTGTAAATCACTTTAGTGATAAGAACAGCTTATTGTTGGGACTATTCAGCTTTTGTAAATCCACACGTACAGAACTCTAGGAAAAATCTAGCCTTTGGAAGAAAATACAGAGTTTTTGTAGATCTTGACTTTCACTCTAAAAAAAAAAGTTCTCTCTCTCTCTCTCTCTCTCTCTCTCTCTCTCTCTCTCTCTCTCTCTCTCTCTCTCTCTCTCTCTGTGTGTGTGTGTGTGTGTGTGTGTGTGTGTGTGAGAGAGAGAGAGAGAGAGAGAGAAAGAGAGATTCCAAGGTAAAGCCTGAAAAATTGTTAATTTTTGGAATTGCTCACTGGTCTCTTGTGTTCTTTTTAATTCCCTGAAAATGATAAATTAATTTGTTTGATTTATCTGTGGATAAAACTAAAAGCTACACTGGGATTAAACTGGGATAAGAAATAAATACACTACTTTTAAGAAATACATTAACTAAGCTGCCTCAATTGCAGCAGTTCTAGGTGTACACTGATACAATGAATACAATAAAGACAGCAGGGTCAGGCCATGCAGCCTTCTGAGGCTTTTCTATGAGGCAGTGCAGCCACACAATCTTAAGACCCCATAATATGGTATTGCTTTAATGATAGGACTGGCCTGCCAAATGTTACTGGTTGGGTGGCTCTATCCAAGTCCTAAATACAACCATGGTAGAGGCTTACATTTTTATAAAATAAAAGATAAAAATATTGAATTTATGTACTGTTAACCTATGATATACTAGTACCTGTTAACACCTACAGAAATGGCAGAAAAACAAATGTTTTGAAGACAAATACTGTGGTTAATAACCATCGTCAGTGTATTGCTAATATTTAAAAGTATTTTATCACATGAATAGGAATCAAATCTTATTTTCTATAGAAATGAGAGTTATTTCCATTTCTGTTGCATTTTTTTAAAAAAATCAGATGTATAACATTCTTGAATTAAAACAAATTGTAAAATGATTTTATAGTTACTATAATTTTTGAAATATTATAAGGTATCAATATATTTGTGTGTATAAAACTGATTCCAGCTTGTTCTATAATAGATAATTTAAATAAAACAGTGTTATTGGTGGTTCCTATAATACTTTTGCCTCTTTTAAGAAAAGGAAACAAGTGGAACATTGATTTGTAACCTTAATAATTTTGCCTGAGGCAGAATTTTAAAAAAATTCAATTCCCCTTACCACGTTATTCAGAAGTCACAGCACATGATACATTGAGAATGCCTGCTTAAATGTTTTTCCATGTTTTTCCTTCAACTCCTTGAATTTTATGACTTATCCACAAACTTTAAATTCTGTATTAAGTTCATTATTTCACACTGGTTTGTTTTGACATGTACATTACCTACATTAAATACAAAATTAAAATAAATCTAGTAATGCATGTGATGCTGAAACCTCTCTAAAGGTAGGTCTTTGATAACATTTTATGAATAAAGTAATTTTTGTAGCATAGAAAAATGAACAACTGCTCCTCCAAAGAACTGTGATATAGACGGATAATTGTATAAATTTTTGGAGGGATTCTGCAACTGGATCAAAGACATTTTATTTATAATCATTAAGTGACTCTGGACAGCAAAAATAAAATAAAATAAAATAAAAACAACTAAAATAATACAATAATACAAAAATATATCACTGTCTAGAACAAAGCATCTATAGGTAGTCCTCACAACAGTTCATTTAATGATTGTTCAAAGTTACAGTAGCACTGAAAAAGGTGAGTTATGACTATTTTTCATACTTAGGACAGTTGTAGCATCCCCATAGTCATATGATTTACATTTGGATGCTTGACAACTGGTTTATATTTATGACAGTTGCAGTGTCCCAGGATCATGTGATCACCTTTTGTTACCTTCTGGCAAACAAAGTCAATGGGAAAGCCAGATTCACTTAACAACAGTGTTACTAATTTATTACTAATGTAATAACTGCAGTGATTCTCTTAACAAAAATGGTCAGAAAAGTCATAAAATGGGGCAAAAATCACTTAACAAATTTCTCACTTAGCAACATAAATTTTGGGCTCAGTTGTGGTTGTAAATCGAGGAGTACCTGTATTATAATGACTAAACCATGAAGTGGCCCTCTGCATACACAAGGGGCCCCAGTCTTGGCACAGAGCCAAGTTCTTTAAGGATTACAAAAAACCAGCAGGATTGGAACCATCCTGATCTCTGGTGGGAGATTGTTCCATAAAGTGGGAACATTCTGCTATAGCAGAAAAGGCACATCTTCTAGGCCTGCCACCTGGCAATCCTTAGCCAACAGGAGATGAAGCATGCCTATCCTGCCTGACTGGATCAGATGGAGAAAAATAATTGGAGAGAAAGAGTCTCTCACATAACTCAGTCCCAAACTATGAAGAGCTTTAAAGGTTATACTAGCACCTTAAATTGCACTCAGAAGCACTTGAATTGCACCATAGAATTGTCTTATTAGTGTTACATTTTTTCAGGTAGTTGGAAATTGTATTGTGTTTCAGTGTTCTCCAGCACAGGAGATGGAGAATCCACCAATGGGTTTGCTCTGTCTTCCTGCCCATTAGATCAGGTCAGTCAAACTTGCCATGCCCATCCTGAACTAGGACACACCCAGTCTTGACCTGATCTCCAGGCCAGACGGACGTGGCAACATGGCTCCCAGTTTAGGCAGGTAGATCAAAACACTTTCCTAATTGCTGCTACAGTCACCTGAGTAGCGCTGGGATCAGCGCTGTTCCAGTTTAACTGTCGAAGGTTTGGACCTCCTTCCAATCCTCAGGGAGAGCAGAGGCTTCCGTTCTCCCTCTATTTGCTTTTGGTGGCACTGGGATCAGCGCTGCGGTTGGGAACCCCTTCGCAGAGGCCTCAGCCACACATTTTCATTTCCTGTCGGAGGTTTTGGCTTCTTTCCAAGCCTCAGGGAGAGCGGAGGCTTCTGCTCTCCTTGTACTCGCCTTTGGCGGCGCGGGGATCAGCGCGGTGATCGGGAACCCTCCCCTCAGCTCCTGACGGTTCGCAGAGATCTTTGCTAGCCGTCTCGTGTCCTTCCCTCAGAGACCTTGGGGAGCTTTTCCCTTGTGGCCAGAGCATTGCAGCCGCCATTTTGGAAGCCGTGTGGGACCCGCCACAGCTTAATCGGCCGGATTCATCAGCGCGGCCTCTCTTTTAAACTCACTCAGCACTGCGGCTTCTCCAGTCGTCTGGAATTGGTACAGGCGACTGCCTCCTGGTTCCCTGATGGCCGTTGCATCCTCCGGTTGGCACGGTTGCCAATTTGGACCGTGCGGCCGCTGTGGCCAGAGTTTAACGGAGGCAACGGGTGGGGGGTATCCTTTCTCCTTAGGCTTCAGGCCTAATCCTTTTCTCTCCTCCTTTCTCCCTTGGAATCCATCTGGCCCTTTGGGAACTCCTACAAGGGTGTTGGAAGGATAGCGGCCACCATCTTGGACAGCCTGCATACCCGGATAACCATCTCCATCCAGGCATCAGGGCACAGGGTACACAGAGGCCACTTCCTCTGGATGCCACAATGTCAAGGGTAGCTCACCCCAATTTGTAGAGACTGTGTGCCTTAGGCAGTGAAGCAAGCCAACAGGGCTCGCTGCATAACACAGGCCCAAATCCAGGCCTCATTCTGGTGATCCCATCCTTCATGGCCACCATTTAGTGGGCTAAGCATTGGACTGCGGTCATCACGTGGAGTCCACCCGCCGTGCAAAAGTGCTGACACTTATCAACTTGCTGGCCTTGTCACCACTGCGCACTCTACGAGCATGCTGGCTGTCATCACTCACCTGATTTTGTCGCGGCCGTAGACACGAGCGGACCCCTTGGGTCAATTACCGGTCAGGTGGCCAGGGGAGCAGGGAGAACTCTAGTATTCCCTTGCTCCAACTGCATTAGTCCAATCTGCCAATTTATCCACTGCCAGAGTTCCCTCTCAGCACAACCTGGGATAACTCACATCAGGATAGAGGAATCCATGGCTTCCCAACTTAAGGAGACCACCACTCCATCCATTAGCCGTAAAAGGCACAGGTCCTCCAACCAGGAGGTGGCAGGCAAGATCAAGGCCAAGGCTAAGACCATCTCTGGAAAGAAGCCTTCGAAATTGGCGGAGAAACAGGCCAGCAGGAAGCACAAGGCTTTGGAGAAGGAATTTTCCAAAGCACAGAGGCACACCCTGGCAGAGGCGGAACAGACAGGGGCCTCGTTCTTTGATCTCCCACTGGGACCCTCAACCTCTGCTCAAGGGTTTGGGCACTGTTGGGGATTTCCACGCACCCCACTTCTCCTGGGATGGAACAAGGTCCCACTATTCATCAACCATCAGCGGTCATGCAGATCCCACTTTCAGGTCCAGAGGCCACTTTCACCCCAACAGCTGCTGGGCTCAGGGTAGCTGAACCTGAAAACATTTTTTCTGAGGATCGCCTTCAAGCCATGATTTCCCAGGCAATTGACCGGGCTCTTGTAGCCAGGTCCTACCACATGCCCAGGGCCAAGTCAGTGGTTTCCTCTCCCCCATCCCACCCCTTCCAGGTGGGAGATCCAGATTACCACAGACCTCCCTCACCATCCCGATCCTCTTATAGCAGGGCATCTTCTACGGAATACGACCAACCAGATATACCATGGTTGGAGGAGGAGAATCTTATTCCAGACCCTCCGCCATTCGGAGGCCTCTTTAACCCGGCTCTGTTCTTGCCATTGTTCCGCAAGGTCAGCACTACTGCCAATATAGGTCCTGATCGGCTCCCTCAGCCGGACCCTTTGCCTAGCTCAGATCCAAACCTGGTCTTCTTTGAGCCCGTGGTGACTCAACATCATGTCCCTTGCCCATCTCTCTTCTTAAAAAACATGGTTCGGAAACAATGGCCTCCCCTGGCACCTTCCCTCCTCTGGGGGGAACGGACAAGAAGTTGTTCAGTGCTGCACCAGATTTGGCTGACATGCTGGAGTGCCAACGGTAGATGAATCCTTGGCCCATCTCTTCTCCTTGACTACAGGTCGGGGATATGGCCGAGATTCTGAAGGCTGAGGACAGGAGGTGGGAATTAACCTTTCGCAGGTCTCATCAGGCAGCAGCGTGGGCGATGAGGGCGCCGACTTGCGCATCCTTCTTCGCTAGGACCTCTCCTGGCTCCGTCAACTGCAGGCCAGGCTCCCTCCAGAGGAGGTACGCACCCAACAAGACCTGAGCAAGCTAGTTGCTGCATCGGAATACGTCTCCGATGCAACACTGCATGCAGCCAGGTTTTCATCCAGGAACATGGCCTCCAATGTAACAGTACGGCGAATGCTATGGCTCAAACATTGGCAGGCTGATGCCAAATCCAAGTGACGTCTGGCTGCAGCCCCTTGCCAGGGCGGTCAGCTGTTTGGAGAGGCCCTAGCATTTTATTTGACCGAAAATAAGGATAAGCGGAAGGTGTTGACCCACCTCAGCCAGCGCGCTGACAGGTGGGCCAACCCGTATGCCGGTAGACAGTCCTTTCGGTCAGGAGCAGGTGCAGGCACAACCCAACCTTCCCACCCCTCCACGGCCAGACAGGATCGACTGTCTGACAGATTGGGTTTCAGATCCAGACAGCAGTCCCAGGGCAAGCGGCCATTTCGGTGTGAGGGCCATCCCTTTAAAAGGTCCAAGTGACTTTCGGGCATCCCCTCCCATAGGTGGCAGACTGGCCCTCTTTGGCCACCAGTGGGAGACCACCACCACAGACTCCTGGATCCTCCAAATCATCCAATGTGGCCTGTCCCTAGAATTCGTGTCCAGACCACCAGGACGCTTCATACCTTGCCCCCAGTCAAGGAACCCTGTAAAAAAAGGGCCTTATGCAAGAGGCCATTCGTCATCTTTTAGACATAAGAGCCATAAAACCGATGCCAGCGGCTCAGAGGGGCGGGGGATTCTATTCCATCCTCTTTGTGGCCCCCAAGGCCTCGGGGGGATGGAGGGCAATTCTGGACCTCAAGGGTCTGAATTCCCATATTGCATACCGAAAGTTCAAGATGCAGACGCTCTAGTCCATCTTGGGCAGCATGAGAAACGGAGACTTCCTGACGTCCATAGACCTCATGGAGGCTTATCTCCATATCCCCATTCTCCCCGACCACCGGCAGTTCCTCAGGTTCTGTTATATGGGCCATCACTACCAATACAGGGCACTGCCATTCGGCCTGTGGTCGGCTCCGAGGGTGTTTATCAAAATACTGGCGGTGCTCGCTGCACACCTGAGACTGGTACCGGTACACGTCCAATGCTATCTGGATGACATTCTCATCCAGTCATCCTTCATGGCCGCCCAGTCGGACCTAAGGTTGGTAATCATGGTCCTCCAGGACCACGGGTTTTCAGTAAACTTTCAAAAGAGTCAGAGAGTCCCCTCGACCCGACTCCTGCACCTCGATGCCATAATAGACACAGTCGGTTGCCTGATCTACCTGTCCCAGGAGCGGCGGGACAACATCTGAACCCTGGTCTCAAAGTCCGCAGAGAACGCGTAATGACCCTGGCCGTTCTTTCCCAGTTGTTGGGAAAGATGATATCGTGCATAGTGATCATACCTTGGGCCAGGCTACATTCCAGGAACCTCCAGTGGTTCCTGTTCCCTTTCCAAAGGTTGGGCACCAGCTCCTCCAACCAAAAGGTAAGGGTACCTCCCCAGACCTTAGAATCTCTAAGGTGGAGGTCTTCATCAGCGGTAGCCAGAGGGTCCTCCTTCAAGGAACCCGTTCGGCTCACGCTTACGACAGACACCAGTCTGTTTGGCTGGGGAGTGCACATACAGTCGCAGTTGGCTCAAGGGCGGTGGTCTCCGTCGGACCTAAGACACAACATCAGTTGGTTGGAGCTCAGAGCCATACACCTGGCTCTCCGCCACTTCCGCAACAGAGTTGCGAGGCAACACGTGCTGGTCTTTACGGATAACATGGCAGCAAAGGCCCACGTGAACTGGCAGGGATGTACCCGTTCCAGGATCCCCATGGCCAAGGCCCAACTGTTGGGTTCCTGGACAGAGTCCAACCTCGCCTCCATCAGGGCCGACCACATCTCGGAGGAGGCAAACTGCCAGGTGGACTTCTTGAGCAGGTCCACAGTGGACCACTCAGAATGGGGCCTGCACCCGGACCTCTTCGGGGAGATCTCAGACAGATTCGGCCTATCCATCATAGATCTGTTCACTTCTCCGGCGAACTCCCAACTCCCGAGATTCTTCTCCCGGTTCCTGTCTCCAGGGGCGGAGAGAGCGGAAGCTCTTTGGGGTCCATGGCCGGAGGGCCTGCTTTAAGCGTTTCCTCCTCTCCCCGATTCTGGCTGTCATCTGCAAACTCCTGCAGGAGAGGGCGGAGGTACTTCTCATGGCCCCGTATTGGCCACGGAGGCTGTGGCTTGCCGACCTCGTGAGTCTCTCCAGGTCTCCTCCATGGAGGATCCTTCCGGGTCTCATCTCTCTCAGCCAGGGGGCTCTGTACCATCCAGACCCCCAGTGGCTTCAGTTAACCATCTGGCACTTGAATGCCGGATTCTGTCCGCGGAATCCTGTTCACCAGGCATCATCTTCATGATTCAGGCCTCCCGGAGGCCTGCGACAAACCATATCTGTGATTCTACATGGAGGAATTTCTGTCACTGGTGCGAAAGACACCATTTGACCATCTTGGATTTGACTATTCCAAGGATCTGGGACTACTTACTGGAGGGTCTGGACAGGGGCTTGGCATCTAATACCATACGTAGACAGGTGGCGGCTCTCTCCACCATACTTACCTGTGACAACTTGATGCAGTTAGGTCAACATCTTTTGATATGCTCCTTTATCAAGGGTGCCATGAACCCCAAGCCCCCTGTAGTCCATAGGTATCCCTCTTGGGAGTTGCCGCGGGTCCTACAGGCTCTCACCAAGTTGCCCTTTGAGCCCCTCAGATCCTGCGACGTACGGTCCTTGTCCCTCAAGGTCGCCTTCCTGGTGGCAATTACATCTGCCAGGCAGATCTCTGAATTGGCAGCGCTTTCCATTAGGAACTACCTATGCATTTTTCATTGGGCCCTACCTTTATTCCCAAGATCAACACTCTTGTTTCATAGGGCTCAGGAAATCGTACTGCCAGATTTCTGTCCTAATCCGTCTGATCACTTGGAACGGCAATGGCATTCCATAGACGTCCGCAGAGCCCTTCACTACTATATCAAGCAGACGGCGGCCTTCCGCAAGTCCGAAGCCCTCTTCGTTTCCTTTCACCATTCCTCTACGGGAAGGAGGGTGTCTTCTTCTATGATAACTCACCCCGTGTCGACAGATGATCTCACCCAACGGCTTCATGTAGATGTTAAAAAGCAGAGGTGAGAGAACAGACCCCTGAGGGACTCCACATGGAAGAGGCCTCGGAGCCGATCTCTGACCTCCTGCGAACACCAACTGCGACCGGCCAGAGAGGTAGGAGGTGAACCACCGTAAAACGGTGCCCCGCACTCCAAGCCCCTCCAACCGGCGCAGAAGGATACCATGGCCGATGGTATTGAATGCCGCTGAGAGGTCAAGAAGCACCAGGATAGTGGAGTAGCCTCTATCCCGGGCCCGCCAGAGATCTTCGGTCAGTGCGACCAAAGCAGTTTCCGTGCTGTAACCGGACCTGAACCCGGACTGCTGAGGGCCCAGATAATCAGCTTCATTCAAGGACTGTTGGAGTTGGAGTGCCACCACCTTCTCGACAACCTTCCCTAAGAAGGGAAGGTTGGAGACTGGGTGATAATTATTTAAGACTGCCGGGTCCAGGGAAGGCTTCTTGAGGAGGGGGCGCACAAGTGCCTCCTTTAAGGGAGCCGGAAAGGACCCCTCCCTCAATGTTGTTAACTTGACAGAGTATTGAATAGAGTCTCCAAGGAAATCTTGGTAGAAAAGATGACAAAATGTAAGTTGTTCTATGCTCTCATTAGATAGGTATTGAATTGGTTGAACAATCATGTTCATCAGTTCATCATGTCACGGTGGAAGGCGAATAAATAATGTACATAGAATAATAGGGCTGAAAGGAACCTTAGAGATCTTCTAGTTCAAACCCCTGCTGAAGGCAGGAGACCTTATACCATCTTGGTCAACTTGTTATCCAGTCTATTTTTGAAAACCTCCAGTGATGGAGTACCCATAACTCTGGGAGGCAAGCTATTCCATTGATTAATTGTTCTCACTGTCAGAAAATTTCTCCCTACTTCTACATTGGATCTGTCTTTAACAAGCTTCCACCTATTACTTTTTGTCCTACTCTTTGGTGCTTTGGAGAATAAGTCAGTACCCTTTACACTGTGACAGCCCCTTAAGAACTGGAAACAGTTATTTCCTCCCTATCCTTTTTTTTTGATAGGCTAGACATACCTAGCTCCCTCAACCATTCATCATACAATTTAGTCTCCTGACCCTTTATCATCTTGGTTGAATTTCTCTGTACATTTTCTAGAGTCTTGGCATCTTTTTGTATTGTGTGACTATAACTGTATGCAGTATCCCAATGTAGCCTGACTAGTGTGGTATAAAGCAGTATTACCACGTGATCTTGATACTATCCTTCTGTGGATGCAGCCCTGAACTGTGCTGGCTTTTTTGGCAGCTGCAGCACATTGCTGGCTCCTATGTAAGTGGTGATCACTAGGATACCAAGATCCTTTTTACTGCTGTTGAGCCAGGTATTGCCTATTTTATACTTATACATTTGGTTTTTCCTTCCTAAGCGCAGGACCTAACTTCTCACTATTGAACTGCATCTTTTTGGATAGGGCCCAATGCTCAGATTTGTCAAGATCCTTCCAAATATTGAATCTTATCTTCCAAAGTGTTAGCAATTCCCCCCTCCCCCGGCTTGGTGTCCATTCCTTTGTCTAGATCATTTATGAAGATGTTGAAGAGTACTGGGCCCAAGTACTCAGACAGAAACTTGAGGGACATCACTACATGCTTCCCTCCATGTAAATGTAGTTCCATTGAGGATTACAAACTGGGTGAAGTTGGATGGTCAATTGTGAATCCATCTGGTGGTGGTACTGTCTATCCCACATTGTTCTATCTTACCAAGACGTAGGCTGTGGTCTACTTTGTCAAATTATACAACATATTTGCAAATTACTTGAATGTGAGTTTATAAATTATAATCAAATTTGTAGAGGATAGAAAGGTAAAGACAGCAAACACCTTAAAGGATTATATCAAGGTTCAGCAAGACCTTGACAAGCTAGGCAAAAACCAGCAAGGATTTAACAAAGATAAATGCAATGTCTTTCATCTGGTTAAGTAGAGCCATAAGTATGAGGGGTGGGGGAACTACACTGGATATCATTACATGCAAAATAGATTGGATGTGTTAGACATAGCTGCAAAGTAGATGCGGTCCTAGGTTGTGTCAGGCTCAAGAAAAATAACCATTCTCCAGCATGACGAGTGGAGAATCCACCAATGGGTTTTCCTTGTCTTCTGCCCGTAGATTAGTCGGCCAATTTTGCTCTGCCTCTCCTCTTGAGACCTCTCCTCCCCAGTCTCGACTAGTCTTGAGCCTGATTAGACTGAATTCCTGACTCCTGAATCAATTCTGTTTAAGGTCGTATATTTTTTTCTCTATTTCTCTAATTCTGCTTTCTGAGGAGGGGGGATCGTAAAGGAACGAACGACTGTTCATTTGTTTTTGTTTTCTGCTGCCTGATCGGCTGATCACAGCACAGTCACGAGGCTGGCTGGACTCCAGCCGACCACCGGACAAAGAAAGAGTTGGACACCATTTTCCGGTCACCAAGTGTGACCCTGAGGCAAATGGGAGGCAGCCTTCCTTCTCCTCCCAAACCACCCCTTCCATAGAACTAGGCAATGAAGCAAAAAAAAAATCTTAAATCCACCAGCCAGCTGATCTGCAGGTATTTTAAACCTCCCATGGCTCATACGGAAGTCTGTGAGTTGCGTGATTCCGGAGCCTAGCCAGCTGATCCACGGGTGCCCTTGTGCCTTTTAAATGTTTTGTGCCTTCTGTTCGGAGGAATAACAACACTTGCAAGCTCCCCTTTTTTCTTAAACTTAGCGAATTGCCCGAGGATCAGCTGATCGGCGGAGGGCTTTTAGACTCTGCTGCTTCCTCCGAGGATCAGCTGGTCCGCGGGAAGCCCGAGGCTTCCCTGCATCCTACAGTTCCCTGCAGTTTCTTACAGACCCTCCATACGGCAGAGAGCTAGACCGAATGTATCTGATTGTGCAGGCAAACGGAGCTCAGCATCCTCCAAGGAACCCAGCTGAGCTGCACAGGCATCCCCACGTGGCCTGAGGCCAGGAGGGGAGGATATTGTTGAGAACTCACCAATACTCAGGGAATCAGAGTCAGACTTCCTTCCTCCTTCCTAGCCACGTCTACCAAAAAAAATTATAATAATAATAAAAGAAATTGATAGAGTTAAATCAATTATCAATTAATCCTGAATTAGCCTGAACTGAGAATCCCCTTCAATCTTATAAATGGCAGATACAAACACAAACCAAACAGCGCAGGAACCTTCCATCAGCAGCCCTCCTGCTCGTAAGAGGCAGAGATCCTCCAAACAGGAAGTGGCTGGCAAGATCAACGCCAAGGCAATCTCTGCAAAAAGGCCTTCCAAAGCTGCAGATAGAGAGGCTAAGCGACAACACCAGGCTCTAGAGAAACAATTTTCTCGAGCTAAAAGGAGGCAAAATCCTACTGAGGACGAATAGAGCCACCCAATTACAGGGAGGAGGAAATATTTGGCCCAAGGAAGCCTAATCAGAACCCTCTGGAAGCAGAGGCTGATACAGAACAGGGGAACCGATCTCCCCTAAGCGAGGGGCCTGGAGATCTGGGTTCAGAATCAGGCATCCGTCACTCAGACAATCATGGAGCAATGTCTTCAGAGCACCTTCAATCCCTGATATCTCAGGCTGTCACACAGGCCATGGCCTCCTCAAGACACCATTGCTCCAGATCAAGGTCTGTGGTTTCAAGGGGCAGCTCCCGCCTTTCCCAAGAGGAGGCCTCTCTATACCAAGACTCTATTTCCTCTTCTAGGTCCTCCAGTGGGGGGGCTCCCCCATTGGTGGCCGGCAAGCCACCACCATGGATCTTTGGGTTCTAAATACCATCAGATTCGACCTATCACTGGAATTTCTCTCAACACCCCCGAACCGGTTCATCCCTTGCCCATCTCCAAGGGACCTGATCAGAAGGAACCTCATCAAGAAGGCCATCCAGCACTTCCTGGACATTCAGGCCATAGAACCGGTAGAAAGAGATAAGTGGGGACAAGGATTCTATTCCATCTTATTCATAGTCCCAAAGAGTTCGGGGTGGTGGTGGTGGAGAGCAATACTAGACCTAAAAAGTCTGAACAGGCACTTGGAATACAGAAAGTTCAAAATGCAATCCCTCCAATCGATATTAGCAAGCATCAGAAAGGGAGACTTTCTGACGGCCATAGATCTGACAGAGGCCTACCTTCACATTCCCATACTTCCAGAGCACTGGAGGTTCCTCAGGTTCTACCACACAGGACAACATTTCCAATACAGGGCCCTGCCCTTTGGACTTTCCTCAGCTCCCAGGGTGTTCACAAAAGTACTGGCAGCACTAGCCGCGTACCTGAGAACAATTCCGTTGCACTTCCAATGCTACCTGGATGACATTATCATCCAATCCTCGTCAGTCCAGACAGCACAGTCAGACCTGGCATTGACTCTGACAACCCTCCAAGAGCACAGCTTCTCAGTAAATTTCCAAAAGAGTCAGACCGTCCCTTCAACCCACCTCCTTCATCTGGGAGTGGTCATAGAAACACAAGAATGCACAGTCCATCTCTCTCAAGACCGACAACTCAGCATTCAGACCATGGTCAGACTCATCTGAAGGAAACGAACCACGACACTGGCTGCACTCTCGCAGTTGCTAGGGAAGATGGTGTCATGCCTCGCAGTCGTGCCTTGGGCACGACTACACTCCAGGGATCTGCAATCGTTCCTACTCCCATTTCAGAAAAGGGAGATAGGCTACTCAAACCAAAGGGTAAGGGTGACACCAAAGGTCCTAAGGTCGCTCCGATGGTGGTCTTCCCCAGCGGTAAGAAAGGGACTCTTGTTCAGGGAAGTCAACCGAGTCACCCTGACAATGGATGCCAGCCTATTCAGTTGGGGAGCGCAACTACAATCACTGCTAGCACAGGGCCAATGGTCAAAGAAAGATCTAAGACACAACATAAACTAGCCATACACCTAGCCCTTCGCCACTTTCGCAGCACAGTGGCGCATCGTCACGTTCTGATACTCACAGACAATGTGGCGGCCAAGGCACACATAAACCAATAGGGAGGCACGCGATCCTTGGCTCTCATGACCGAAGCACAAGCGCTAGGAATCTGGGCAGAAAGCAACCTAGCCTCCATCAAGGCCGAGCACATCTCAGGAGAAGCAAATCATCAGGCAGACTCCCTGAGCAGGGCGACGATAGACTACTAAGAGTGGAGCCTGCACCCTGCTCTCTTCAGGGAGGCATCAGAGAGATTTGGCCACCCAGTGCTGGACCTGTTTGCCAGCCCAAAGAACACTCAGCTTCTGAGGTTCTTCTCCCATTTTCCGACACCAAGAGCAGAGAAAGCGGATGCATTCTGAGGCCATTGGCCGAAAGGACTGCTGTATGCATTCCCACCGCTCCCTCTGATACAAACAACCATCAGGAAAATATTGCAGGGACAAGCAGAGGTGATACTCATTGCACCACAGTGGCCCAGATAGCTGTGGTTTGCCGACCTTGTAAATCTATCTACATCCCCACCATGGAGGATTCCACATGACCAAATCTCCCTCAATCAGGGGTCCCTACTACACCCAGAGCCACAGTGGCTCCAATTGGCCACCTGGCGCTTGAGCGGAGCCTCCTAGAGAGAGACAACTTTTCACAAAGAGTCATTAGGACACTCCAAGCCTCAACTAACAGGATCTATGATTCCACTTGGAAAAATTATTGTAGCTGGTGCAACAGACAACAACTAGACCAGCGGTTCTCAACCTGTGGGTCGCGACCCTTCTGATGAGCCATCAGAAAATTTCTTCAATCGAAGCCTGGGTTGCCCATGCTGCTGAGGTGGCAGTGCTGCGTGTGGAGTGTGCGGTGATTTGTCTGGGGATTGTCAAGGACTGTCCCCTATATGCCTCTGCTATGCACCCTCTAATCCAGCGGTTCTCAACCTGTGGGTCGCAACCCTTTTGGGGGTCGCATGAGACTTTCACAGGGGTCGCCTAAGACCATCGGAAAACACATATTTCCAATGGTCTTAGGCAGAGCTTGTCAACCGCCTTCTCTCCCTCCCCCCCTCCGCTCCACCTCACTTGTTTGTGGAAAATAGCAGCTGGATGGGGGGGTTGGGGGTCACCACAACATGAGGAACTGTATTAAAGGGTCGCGGTTCCTTCCCCTCCCTATTAGTCCCTTCCTTCCTTCCTTCTTTCCTTCCCTCTTTGTCCCTTCCTTCCTTCCCTTCCATTGATCCTTCCTTCCCTCTCTCATTGCCAGAGGCAGAGGAGAGCACCGCCTAGCTCACTTGCTCAGCTTCATCAGAAAACATGCCACTTGCTAAGTTAGCAAAAGCCCCAGGATCAGCACCGGGCTACAGCTGATTCACGCTTCTGCTAAATTAGCAAGCGGCATGTTTTCTAGCAAAGATCGAGTAAGTTTGCTGGGCAGGAGCCAAAGAGAGCTGCTACAGCTGACCTGCTTCTTGGCTGCTCTGCAGAAGCGCGGATCAGCTGTAGAGGTTCACCCCGATCCTGGACAACAAGGATGGAAAGAAAGAAGGAAGGATGGAAGGGACAAGGGGAAAGAGGGAAGCAAGGAGGGACAAAGAGGGAGGCGAAGGAAAGGAAGGAAGGAAAGACGGAAGGGACAATGGAAGAGGGAGGGAAGGAGGAAGAGACCAAGAGGGAGGGAAGGAAAGGAAGTTCCACCCAACAGAGGCTTGGCAGCCCGGCTGCCGAGGAACAGAAGAGCGCAAAGCCAAGGAGAAGATGGTGGCAGTTTCCTCCCAAAGGGGACTCCTTTTCTCCACCTCTTCTCTGGGTTTGTGGGGAATTTCTCATCACCAATGCTGACAGGTGCTCCTTCGAGCCCACCGTGAGCTTTCTCGCCCCCTTTGCTTCTCCCCCCCCTTTCATGAAGATTGTGGCGCCCTTGGGAAGCCGATTGTGCTTTGAAGCTTAGGAGAGGAGGAGGAGGGCTTGACATTTATTTATTTATTATTAAATTTCTATACCGCCCCTCTCCCGAAGGACTCGGGGCGGTGTACAGCCTTAAAATTGAAAAAAACATATAAATGTACAAAATTAAAATATTTAAAAATAAATTAAACAAATTAGGCCATAAAATCCCATATAAAAACCAATATGTGCGAATCCTAAAATCCTAAAAATTACACAATCTCCCTAAAACATTTTCACCCGGTTGGAGCCGGAGCTTCTATGCTAGGCTGGCCTATTGAAAAAGGAAAGTTTTCAGTTCCCGACGGAAGGTGCGTAAGTCCGTCATCGTACGGAGTTCGGGGGGGGGCGAGCTCGTTCCATAGCATAGGAGCTCCCACAGAGAAGGCTCTCCCCCTGGGGGTCGCCAGTCGACATTGTCTGGCCGACGGCACCCTGAAGAGGCCCTCTCTGTGGGAGCGTACTGGACGGCGGGAGGTATTTGCTAGCAGTAAGCGGTCCTGTAAGTATCCGGGTCCGATGCCATGGAGCGCTTTAAAGGTGGTCACTAACACCTTGAACCGCACCCGGAAGACCACCGGCAACCAGTGCAGCTCGCGCAGGAGCGGTGTTGCATGGGAGCGCCACGACACTCCTGTCACTACCCGCGCGGCCGCATTCTGGGCCAGTTGGAGCCTCCGGGTGCACCTCAAGGGGAGCCCCATGTAGAGAGCATTACAGTAGTCCAGCCTGGAGGTAACGAAGGCATGAAGAGTCCTCGAGTAAGCAGCCAGTCAGGTAAGTCAGGTAAAGTGCATCGATGGGGTCTGGCAAGAGAACCAGGCAGTCCAATCTAGTTCTAAAGTTCAAATTCCAGGTTTCCATCAGGGTGATGGTAACAATAATACCGTGTTTCCCCGATTGTAAGACACCCCCGACCCCGAAAGTAAGACGTACGGGGCGGGGAAGGGAGGGGAGCGCCGACCGCCCCTGCCACACAGGCAAAGCTTCGTGGCGCCCGCCGTCCCCGCCTTCAGAGCGAGGCAACTCTTTCCAAATGCTCGCATCGGCGCAATGTACCTGTGGCGATTCTCCGGCGGGCCCTGGGCTAACGGGGCTGGCAGCCACGCGAGCTCTTTGCTCCGGCCTTTTTCTTTTTATTAACAAGCGGCGTGGAGAAGAAGAAGAAGAAGAATTAGAAGGAAAAGGAAAGCTCGGCCTTCTTTGGGAAGAGGACCCAGCGCGAAGCTTTCGCTTGGGTTGGATGCGTGTTGCTTTCCGCCCAGAGAAGCGGAAGCCCAACGATGCCTTTCTGAGGGAGCTGGCCCGAGGGAGCTGGCCCGGCGCCCGGCTGGAGAGGCTCGGGGCTCGGCTTGCGCGGGGAGGTCCGGCTGCCCCCCTCGGCGTCTCTTCCCCGCCTCCTTCCCGACTCCCTCGGCCGACCTTCTTCCGGGGCGCCGCTCGCCAAAGTGCGCTCGCCCCGCTTTCCTGCCCCGCGAAAAGGCCGGAGCAAAGAGCTCGCGTGGCCGCCAGCCCCGTTAGCCCAGGGCCCGCTGGGGAATCGCCACAGGTACATTGCGCCACAGGTACATTGCGTTTGGAAAGAGTTGCCTCGCTTGCCCCGCTGCTTAGCCGAAAAGGCGCTGCAAGAGCGGCCGGCGCTCCCCTCCCTTCCCCGCCGCCGCCGCCAGCCCAGAGCATGCCTGCGCGCAGCCCCAGACCCGCGCCGGTCCCGTGCGCTCTGCTGCCCGGACTGGTCCGCGGGGACGGCGGCGAGATGCGGATGCGAGCGTTTGGAAAGAGTTGCCTCGCTTGCCCCGCCGCTTAGCCGAAAAGGCGCTGCAAGAGCGGCCGGCGCTCCCCTCCCTTCCCCGCCACGCTCCGCTCTTGCAGCGCCTTTTCGGCTAAGCGGCGGGGCAAGCGAGGCAACTCTTTCCAAACGCTCGCATCCGCATCTCGCCGCCGTCCCCGCGGACCAGTCCGGGCAGCAGAGCGCACGGGACCGGCGCGGGTCTGGGGCGGCGCACAGGCATGCTCTGGGCTGGCAGCGGCGCCGGCGGCGGGGAAGGCTGCGCAGGGAGAGCCGCCGCCGCCCCAGCCGCCGCCCCAGCCGAAGAGGGCGAGGCTGGCTCGCCAAGCTCGGAGGGAAGGAGGCTCCCTCGCTTTCTCCGCACAGCCCTGCCGTCCTCTCGGCCCAGCGCGATGGGAAGCGGCGGGGCGAAGTAGCGGGAGTCGCTGCCGCGGGGGAAGGAGCCAGTGGAGGCGAGCGCCGGACGCGCACACCCGGTGGAAACGGCGGGGCTGGGGAAGAGACGCCGAGGGGGGCAGCCGGACCTCCCCGCGCAAGCCGAGCCCCGAGCCTCTCCAGCCGTGCGCCGGGCCAGCAGGCTGCGCAGGGAGAGCCGCCACCGCCACCGCCCCAGCCGCCGCCCCAGCCGAAGAGGGTGAGGCTGGCTCGCCAAGCTCGGAGGGAAGGAGGCTCCCTCGCTTGCTCCGCACAGCCCCGCGGCCCTCTCGGCCCAGCGCGATGGGAAGCGGCGGGGCAAAGTAGCGGGCGTCGCTGCCGCAGGGGAAGGAGCCGGTGGAGGCGAGCGCCGGACGCGCACACCCGGTGGAAACGGCGGGGCTGGGGAAGAGACGCCGAGGGGGGCAGCCGGACCTCCCCACGCAAGCCGAGCCCCAAGCCTCTCCAGCCGCGCGCCGGGCCAGCAGGCTGCGCAGGGAGAGCCGCCGCCGCCCCAGCCGCCGCCTGCATTCTTCATGCGCCCCCTGCAGGGCACATTTGGTAGAGTTCGTGCAGACTGCCCCCAAGTAGCATATTTTCCACAAACAAGTGAGGTGGAGCAGAGGGGGGGAGGGAGAGAAGGCAGTTGACAAGCTCCGCCTAAGACCATTGGAAATATGTGTTTTCCCATGGTCTTAGGCGACCCCTGTGAAAGGCTCATGCGACCCTCAAAAGGGTTGCGACCCACAGGTTGAGAACCGCTGGATTAAAGGGTGCATAGCAGAGGCATACAGGGGACAGTCCTTGACAATCCCCAGACAAATCAACGCACACTCCACACGCAGCACTGCCACCTCAGCAGCATGGGCAACCCAGGCTTCGATTGAAGAAATTTTCCGATGGTCTTAGGCGACCCCTGTGAAAGGCTCATGCGACCCCCAAAAGGGCCGTCGCCTTCCCCCTTTATAAGACACTACAAATTAGATAAGATTCGCATCTGCGGAGGCCTCTTTTGGCAGGAAGGTGCTCCAATGTGTAGTATCCGAGTGAGACAGAGGCCTAGATGGTCTCCCACCCACAGGGACAGTGAGGCTTTGGTGTGTCCCATTGGTGGATTCTCCACTCGTCATGCTGGAGAAGGGGCATTGGTCTTACCTGAACACCTTTTCTCAGCATGATGATGGAGAATCCACTCCTACCCTTAAGGCCAGTCAGGTCCTGTGAGGGGAGAGAATGGAGTCAGCACAAGAAAATGTAGCCAAAATCTTTGGCCTCAGTTGAGACTGGGGAGGGGAGGTCTCGAGGAGAGGCGGAACAAAATTGGCCGACTAGTCTACGGGCAGAAGACGAGGAAAACCCATTGGTGGATTCTCCATCGTGATGCTGAGAAAAGGCATTCAGGTAAGACCAATGCCCCTTCTATTCTACATTGGTCAAACCAGGTATAGAATATTGGATCCAGAATTGTGCATTGCTTTTTAGAAAACACAGATAAAATTGTAGAGCAAGATGGTAAAAGGAATTGTTGGAGCGATATTGAGGTTGGAGAAGACTGCTGAAGATAAGATTACTGTCTTCAAATATCTGAACATATCTAGACTGAGTTGACTTACAGTATTCATGACTGTTCTCCAGCATGAGAAGATGTATAATCCACCAGTGGGTTGCGTCAGCCAATCAGCTTGCCAGACTAGGTCAGAAACTTTAGCCACGCCTCTTCCGGTAGTACCTTCTAGCTCTAGTTTTTGACCTAGTCTCAAGCTTGTCAGATCCTGTTTTGGTAGCTCCGTAGTTTAAGCTAGTTTTGGTAAATTTTTTTGTTTCTTTTTGCTGAGAAATCTTTCAATTCGTAATTCTAATTGAATTCTTCAAATTTACATTCCAAATTTGTTAGAATCGACTGGTAGGAAGGTAGGCTGCAGGGAGTAGGCTTTGTATTCAAGCCTCGAGGCTCGGGCCGCCGGAGCTTCAGGGGGGTGACTTCCCTGGCTCCTTGTCGCGGCCGGGCTTAATTTCTTCTACGCTCCCTCCTCCGGAGCGTTTTCCTTCTGGCTTTCTCCCCACCGGCTTCCCAGGAATGGAGCGGCCTCCCTGGATAGCGATTTCAACGATCGACTTAAACCGCAAGTTTTTTTGGGTTGGGAAGGCGAGCGCTGGGTAGTCGTCCGGGTGGGGGTGATCCGTTGCGTGTGTGCCTTCACTTAAGCTAGCCGTTTCAGGCTTGCGAGGGATAGCGGCCGTTTTGGAAGCCGCGTGGCTGCAAGGGCGCTCTTTTCGACGCGGTCGCCATTTGGGGGAGGCACCCGGGTCACGTTTGTGTGCGGTGGCCATTTTGAGAAGGGCGGCCTGGTTCCTTCTTTGCAAGGCACGCCCGCCATCTTGAGTGTGGCTTGGGCCTTCCTGGGGAGGCTCGGCCGCCATTTTGGATAGTGCGGCCTAGGCCTTCTTCACAAGGCGTGGTTGCCATTACTGAATCAGAGTGTGGCAATAACTCGGTGGTTATTAAAACGGATGTCCATGTGCCGCCTCTATGTTGGTTGAGGCAGGCAGGATTCCCTTGGGTACCATTTGTTGGGGGTCAAGGGAAAGGGAGGGTTTTGCCTTCTCTTTCTGCTCAAGATCCCCATGTACAATTGGTGGGCCACTGTGTAACACAGAATGCTGGACTCGATGGGCTTTGGCCTGATTCAGCATGGCTCTTCTTATGTTCTTATGTTCTTAAGAGCTACAGGCCGGTGAAGGTATTATTATTATTGCATTTGGTTCCGATTTACTTGCTGCCGTTGTGCCTGCTGAATTCAGGCCTTACTGGGGGAGTAACGAGATCGTCCGGCTTGCATCCGGAGCATGGAGATTTCTTGTGAGTGTTGATTGTTACCTTTCTTAGAACTTTAGCCGGTGTTAGTTTAGGGCTTTGTCCTCAGGAGATTTATTCCACCTGTTCCTCTCTAGTTGTGACCTTTAGTCACCTGGCCTTGTAGACACAATTTAGTGATTCGTCTGACTGTGACTGCCTTGCACCTGTGCAGAAAAAGGGCCTATCCCTTCCCTGCCTGTGATCTGTGTTCTTGGAACTCCCCCCCCCGTTTGTTTGGATACCTCTATTGGACTTTTCCAGACTGCAATGGCAGACAGTGCTCCGTCTCAGGTGTACCAAGCCTCAGCCCCTCCCTTCTTTGCAAAAACGCAGATCTATTGATTTGCAACCGGGGGGGGGGGCAAGAAGATGGCTAAAACAAAGCATTTGGAAAAGGAGCCGACAAAGGCAGCCGAGCGACAGGCCACGAGGAGGCATCAGGCGCTCGAAAGAGAATTTGCTAAGGCCCAGAGGCTCAGAGCCAGTGGGGCTGAAGTGGTTTTCCCTGCCCCATTGGACACTCCTATCCCCTTTGAGCCTCCTTCGGAAAGTGGGCAGCGACCTGGGCAATGGTCTCTTCCGGGGGAAACTTAACAGGTTGGTTCTCCTCAATCCAGTTCATCCTCTCCTGAACACCTGGCTTCTGCAGCCACCCAAGTCCAGGCAGGGCCTAGCACCAGGGCTCAGCGCAGTCAGTGGCCTGACCAGTTTCAGTCTTTCATGAGACACGCGCTGGATCAATATTTATCTTCCTCCAGGGATCCTTTCCCCCCCTCAAGGTTCATTACCTGGAGCTGCGTTCCCTCCCCGTTCGGAGCGGGCAGCTGCCCTGGCTTCGGGGGTCTCGGAGACTTCTTCACAGGTGGCAGAGGAAGGATCAGAGGACCTGGAGGCTACTGGATACCCGCTGTCAGAGGATGAGGACGCTGCTCCGGAGCAGGCATCGACCACAGGTTTATTTGACCTTGCTTCCTATCGCTCTCTCCTTCTCAAGACCTGTGCGGCATTGAACCAATTCTGCCTCCTCTGAGGAGGAGGATGACTCTAACCCTCTTCTTCTTCCCCCAGTGTCGGAGGAGGTGCAGATGCCATGTCCCAAAGTTGTTCGCACCACGGTGCAGTCTCAGTGGGCGTCCCTGGCAACTGTCCCTTCTCCAAACAATTTGGAGAAGAAGTTGTCCAATGTTTCCTCTACCTTCGTCTCTCTCTTGGAGGTTCCATCCGTGGATGAGCCTCTGATTTCTCTTTTCTCCACCTCTGCCATTCCAGGGGACATGGCTGAAGCCATGAAGGCGGAGGACAAGAAATTGGAGTTCTCGCTTCGGCGAGCTCATCAAGCCTCGGCCTGGTCCATCAAGGCGGCTTCCTCAGCTTCTTTTTTTGCCAGGGCTTCCATCATGTGGCTCCGGGAACTGCAGGAGAGTGTCCCTCCGGACCAGGTACGCACTCACCAGACCTTAACCAAATTGCTTGCAGCAGCGGAGTTCATGGCAGATTCCTCCTTGTTTGCAACGCGTTATTCGGCCAGATCGATTGGAGCAACCGTAGCCTCTCGTAGGCTCCTATGGCTCAAGCAGTGGAGGACAGATTTGAAGGCTAAGTGGCGGCTGTCCACCTCTAAGTATGAAGGTAAAAAGTTGTTGGTACAATTCTGGAACCGTACATTATAGAGGACAAGAATAAGAGGAAGATATTGGCCCATCCTTCTAAAAGGTCGGAAAATCGGCCTCTTGAGACAAGGGTCCCGACAGAGCGGTTCATGGGACTGGAGGCAGCCCTTTCGGGGGGCAGTCCTGGGATTGGCCCAGAAGCTCGCAATCCTTTTCCTCTAGGCAGGATCACTACCAGGGCTGCCCTTCCTCCGGCAGGGGCCAGTTCTCATCAAGGCGTCCCTTTAGAGGGTCAGGGGGCGGCCCTACAGGAGGTCCAAGTGACACCACGGACAGTTCCATCGGCGGTCGCCTGGCCCTGTTCAGCGACGTGTGGCAGGAGACCACAACCGACTCTTGGGTCAGAGAGACCGTAACTCACGGCCTAGCCATAGAATTTTATTCCCCTCCACCAAGTCAGTTCATAAAGTGCCCTGTCTCGTGCAATCTGTCAAAAGCGCGTCTGCTAAAGCTGGCCATAGACCATCTCGTAGAGATAAAAGCCATAGAGCCGGTCCCCCCAGGACAGGAGAAACAAGGATTCTATTCCATCCTGTTTGTAGTGCCCAAAGCATCGGGGGGTTGGAGAGCAATCCTCGACCTCAAACGACTAAATCACTTTGTAATGTACAAAAGGTTCAAAATGCAGTCCCTCATATCCATTCTGGCCAGCATCCGAAAGGGGGACCTGCTCTCGTCAATAGATCTGACAGAGGCTTATCTACACATCCCTATCAGGCAAGAGCACCGACAGTTTCTCCGGTTTTGCCACGCAAACTGACACTTTCAGTACAGGGCACTCCCGTTCGGCCTGTCCTTGGCCCCTCGGGTGTTCACAAAGGTGCTAGCGGTGCTAGGGGCGCATCTTCGCACGTTGCCAGTGCGCGTCCAGTTTTATCTGGACGACATACTGATACTATCAAATACTCTTCAGTCCGCCCAAGCAGATCTAAGGGTAACATTACACACCCTTCAGGCTCACGGGTTTTCCGTCAATCACAAGAAAAGTCACCTGGTTCCCTCATCACGTCTTTTACACCTAGGGGCAATCATAGATTCATACACGGGCATGGTTTATCTTTCCCAGGAATGGAGGGCGAGCATTCAAAAGCTCACGCGTCTCATTCACAGACAAAGATTGGTCACTCTATCGCAGCTATCCCAGCTCCTGGGAAAGATGGTCTCGTGCATGGGGATCGTTCCCTGGGCCAGGCTCCATTCCAGGAGCCTTCAATGGTTTCTCCTTCCCTTCCAAAGGCTCAACCAAAGTGCATCGTTAAGGAAGGTCAGGGTGCCACAGCATGTACTTTCGTCCCTCTGGTGGTGGGCCTCGTCCGCCATGTCCAGGGGGACTCTCTTCAGGGACCCAGACAGGCTTACGTTGACTACCGATGCCAGCCAATTCGGCTGGGGGCTCACAGACGCATCTAGCCCAGGGCAGGTGGTCTCCACGGGACTTGGCCCACAATATAAATTGGCTCGAACTCAGGGCCATTCACCTAGCCCTTCTCCACTTCTCCTCCCTACTGACAGGGTGCCACGTTCTGGTCCTGACGGACAACGTCACAGCAAAGGCTCACTTGAACAAGCAGGGAGGGACCAGATCAGCGGCCCTCATGCAGGAGGCCAAAGCTCTGGGTCTGTGGGCGGAGTCGCATCTAGGTTCTATTGTGGCAGAACACATCTTAGGGGAGGCGAATCGCCAGGCGGATCCCCTCAGCAGAGTCATGGTGGACCATTCGGAGTGGCGTCTGGATCCGACTCTATTCGGGGAGATCTCGGATAGGTTCGGCTTTCCTCTCCTGGATCTCTTCGCGTCCCCAGTGAACACTCAACTTCCCCGGTTTCTCTCCAGGTTTCCTTCGAGAGGAGCGGAGGGAACGGACGCTCTCAGGTGCAGCTGGCCACGGGGACTGCTGTATGCCTTCCCTCCACTTCCGTTGCTACAAGCAACGATCCGCAAACTGCTTCTGGAAGAGGCGGAGGTGATCTTAATTGCTCCATTCTGGCCAAGGCGTCCGTGGTTTGCAGACCTTGTGGACCTGTCGCACTCGCCAGTCTGGAGGCTCCCTCCGCATCGGGTGTCTCTCAGTCAGGGACCCCTTCAACATCCAGACCCTGAGTGGCTGCAACTAACCGCTTGGCACTTGAGCGGGAAGGGTTGATTAGGCAATCCTTCTCAGATGGCATTATTACAATTATCCAGGCTTCACGTCGTCCTTCCACCAATAGGATATACGATGCTACGTGGAAAAGTTTTTCCACATGGTGCAGCAAGCACAGGTTAGACCCTCTTTCGGTCACTATTCCAAATATTCTAGAGTACCTTTTAGAACGCATGAATAAGGGTCTGGCGCTTAATACTATTCGCAGGCAGGTGGCAGCTCTGCAAACCGTTCTCTCTTGCGATAACCTGGCTCCTTTGTCACAGCATCACAGCAGTGTGCCTTCCTAAAAGTGCCTTCCTAAAAGGGGCGGTCTCAATACGGCCTCCTGTTGTTCACTGTTTCCCGTCCTGGGACCTTCCCAAGGTTCTGCAGGCCCTGACTTCCCCGCCCTTTGAACCTTTCGGGTCCTGTTCGCTCCGCCATCTCTCGCTGAAGGTAGCCTTCCTGGTGGCTATTACTTCTGCGAGACGAATGTCAGAGCTGGCGGCCCTTTCAGTTCGCAAGGATCTGATCATTTTTTCTGATGATAGGGTTACCCTACGTTTGGACCCCTCTTTTGTGCCAATTCCCGTTTTCATAGGTCGCAGGACCTAGTGCTCCCGAATTTTTGTCCGCGTCCTTCCCACCGTCTGGAGAGACGTTGGCATACCTTGGACCTTCGCAGGGCCCTGCTACATTACGTCAAGCGGACTTTGGCTCTTCGTAAATCTGAGGCGTTGTTCGTCTCCTTTCAGCCGTCGTCCATGGGTCAGAAGGTTTCTTCTTCGACAATTGGCAGATGGATCAGGGCATGCATAGCCAAGGCTTATGTGTCCTTGTCTCTTCCGGTCCCGTCACATATCACTGCTCACTCCACGCGAAGTGCGGCTACTTCGGCGGCCTGGCTTACTCAGGCGTCCGTGGAGGAAATATGTAGGGCGGCGACCTGGTCTACTCCCTCTACTTTTGTTAGGCACTATAAAATTGACAAGTTTGCTGCAGCGGATGCCTCCTTTGGTAGGAGGGTACTGCAGCAGGTTGTTCCTATTTCGGAGTCACCAGCCTAGACTCCCACCTGTAGGGACATGAAGGGCTTTGGTATGTCCCACCGGTGAATTATACATCTTCTCATGCTGGAGAAGGGGCGTTGTCTTACCTGAACGCCTTTTCTCAGCATGAAGATGTATAATCCACGCCCTCCTCTATTCAGTCTAGGCAGGTGTTTTTTTGGAAAGTTGTTTCTATTGTTTTGTTTGGAGTTTTGGGTCAGACTTTCGTCATGGAAGCTTCGCCTCCGTCAAAAACTGGAGCTAGAAGGTACTACCGGAAGAAGCGTGGCTAAAGTTTCTGACCTAGTCTGGCAAGCTGATTGGCTGACGCAACCCACCGGTGGATTATACATCTTCATGCTGAGAAAAGGCGTTCAGGTAAGACAACGCCCCTTCTGGATGACAAACAATTGGTTTAAATTACAAGGAAACAGATTTTGCTTAGACATTAGGAAGAACTTCGTAACAATAAAAACTGGGAAACAGGTGGTAGATTCTCATTTATTAGAGGTTTTAAAACAGAGGCTGCATTGTTAATTATTAACTTATGGCTATACTTAATCAGATGAAAGACATTGCATTTATTTTTGCTAAATCCTTACTGGTTTTTGCCCAACTTTCCTGCATTGGGGAAGGAGTTGGATTAGATCTTCAAAGTATCTTCCAACCCCATTCTACACTTGCATGATTGGAATTAGAATATGCAATTTTTGATTCTGAAATGTTTCCAACAAAAGAGAATATATATAGTTCAGGGTTGAACTGTGGAGTCCTTGGTGCTCTCTCACTTTGGTTCTTAGCTTCCAGATGTTTCATTGCTCAACTAGATAAGATTATCAGTGCTAGCAAGTGTGGGATTTGCTCCCTGTATAAAGTAACTTGCCCTATCAGAGTTGAGGGGAATGTGGCTTCCCCTTGGTAGTTCCTTGATTTGAGTATTGTCTTTGCTTAATTGTGACAAGTCCTATGGCTTTAAATGTTTAAATATGTGAAATGTTTCCTGTGTCTGTTGTTCTAGGGAGTAGGGTGAGAACCAAAACTTGTTTAATGAACCAAGCTTTTGCATTTTTTCTTTTTTTGCCACATGTCTTACTGTACATATCCACTGTTTAAACTCAGGGACATATCTACCAAACTGGGTGAGGGCATCTGTTAATTTGAAGTGAGCTATCACCAGTATGCTGATGATGCTGAGTTTTGCATCTCCAGTTCAGGCTGCCTATGTGATGCCATGGACACCCCATCATGGTTGCTGGAAATTTTGGGGGCCTAGATGGGCTCAACAGGTTTCATCTCAACTTATATAAGACTGAGTGGCTTTGGGTGGTTTGGATGTTCTGGTGCCAGAGAACTTCTATCCTTAGTTCTGGATGTAATGTCACTGCCTTGAATGCCCTTGAAGAACATTTGGAAGCTTAACTAGTGCAGAATGTAGCAGCATGGGTAATAAATAGTGCTGGCCACTTGGTGTACGAGATACCACTTCTTCATGTGCTACATTGGTTGTTATTGTGCTTCTGGGTGTAATTCAGGATGCTGGTTGTCATCTTTAAAGCTCTTTTATGGCTTGGAACTGGGTTACTTAAGGAATTGTCTCTGCCCAATTGTTTCTGCCTGTCTGATCCAGTCCAGCAGGATGGGCATGCTCCAGGTTCCATTAGCTAAGGAATGTCAACTAGTGTCAGCCCTTCAAAGATCAAACTAAGAAACCAAGATTATGAATATTAATACTGCTTTTATTATAGGATTATAGTAACAGAATCTTGCAGAGTCTGAATAAGCCTCCCCACTTACCCCTTTATCTACAAGAGAACTAGGGTGGGTCAGATCTGAGACATATTCTTAAATTAAATTTCTCCTCCTTCACTTTTTGTTTGTCTGTTGTCTTGGTTGCAGCTCATCTTTCTATTTCTCAAGGTTAGTCTCATAGCCCATTACATCTGGTGTTGGTTCTGATTCTACCGGCCTTTTACAATGTTCTAAAGATTCTGTGCCTAGGACTTCCTGTCTCTTGGTTGTGTTAATGCAGTGGTGGCGAACCTATGGCATAGGATAGAAGTTCTCTGGCACCAAAACATCCAAACCACCCAAAGCCACATAATATTGAAAAAAAATGCTCTTTTCTATAGATCAAATTCCTGGTTGTAAAATACTTGTAAAAACCTGACAACTAATAACGTAACAGGATTACAAACCTAAGGATTATTTGTGCCTTCTCCATCAACTTTCTTGACTTCCATGCAAAATATGGAGTGAAATGCTTCCTTTGCTGTTTGGCAATCCAGGTCTTCCTCACCAATCTACTGCTTCTGAGATATACATATAAAAAAACAGAGCAGGCTGGTAGTTGATGCATAGATTGATCCTTGCTGTCTTTGTCTGTGTTATTTCTGTGGCCAAAAAGTTTACTTGCGGACCATTGTGATTTGCTTAATGATACCACAAAAAGTTGTAAAATTGGGTAAGTCTTGTGATTAGGAGCTGTGGTGTCACAGTGGTTAGAATGCAATGATTTGCCTCCAGAAGTGTGGGTGCCCCAACACTGGAGGTTTTAAGAAGAAATTGGATAACCATTTGTTTGAAATGGTATAGGTTTTCCTGCTTGTGCAGGGTGTTGGACTAGATCAGAAGATCTCCAAAGTCCCAACTCTGTTATTCTGTTAGTGTAGCTCAATGGCAGATTTTCACCATTTTCTATATTGACAGGAATGTGCATGTCTCAGTAAAGGAGAATATTTGTAGTTCAGGGTAGAAATGAAGGGTCCTTGGTGCTTTCTGAGCTTGGTTGTTTTCTGGCAGACATTTCATTATCCATACTAGGTAACATCAGTGCTAGCAGAGAGTTCAGAGAGCACCAAGGACCTGTCATTTACATGTCTGGTAAATTCCTGCCAATATATTCTGAGAGATTACGAGTGGTTTGTCTAAATCAGCGGTTCTCAACCTGTGGGTCGCGACCCCGTTTGGGGTCGAACGACCATTTCACGGGGGTCGCCAAACACCGCAGCCCACCATTTTTTCCCCATTTCCCCTCGGCAATCGCGCGCGCGCACGCATGCGCGGTTTGGCCCGTCACGCTGCGCATGCGCGGTTCAGCCCATCGCGCCACGCATGCGCAGTTCAGCCCGTCGCGCCACGCATGCGCGGTTTGGGCCGTCGCGCGTGTGCCGCGCATGCACGGTTTGGGCCATCGCACCGCACATGCGCGCATGCGCAGCACAGGTCGGGGTCCCGGTGGGGTCTCGGCCTGAAAAAGGTTGAGAACCGCTGGTCTAAATTTTATGGACTTTCAAAAGTTGAAAGTGAGGGAAGGAGAAAAAAGAAATAAAAAAGAAAAAGCACTGACTTACAGCCCCCCCCCCGCATAAGATACATAATAAAGTTATAGTATCAGTTTTTTAGTTGTGCCAAATAACTGCTAGCCATTTCTATAACAATAACCCATTTAACTGTCAAAACTCCAAATTTCCTTTTTTTTTGTCTCTTTCACGCAGATTAGTCAATTCATCATTAATAATATGTACATATTGGGATGTATAAATTGAACTAATATCTTGAATAAATTGCTCTCCATTTCCTCTAAAAGTTTGTAAAAGTTGTTACAACATTTTAATTTTCATATGACAGAAGAAAAAACTGGTGAATTCCTAATTAAAGAGAAATCATAAATTTTAATTAAACTAATTTTGGAAATTTCAATATTACTGACATTTCAAGTATTGCTCTTGGCCTGTGAACCTTTTAGACTTTCACAAATTGGTAATACAATCCAACTTGCTGTCTTCATATCTATCTTGTAAATTAGAAGATAGTGGAATAGAAATGGTAGAAATATCAAGTACTGAAAGATATGCTAGTTGTGAGAAAGATAAACAAGTGGGCCTCTGCTGAGGCAAGTGTAAAATAAAACTGCAAGTGCATGTTTTGGCAGACCCATCTCAGATGCTACAGCTATTCTACAGTGCTATTGCTGGTTATACTGTACTGACAAACAAGAAAGAGAAGCTAAGTTAGGGAGTATGGTAGATATGTCAATTCACCTGAATTATTCTTCCTGCCAAGTAAATCACATTTGTTTTGAAAGCAATTGCTTAATATCCACCATACTGTTTTTCCTCTGCTCAAGGACCAGGTTTTAGTCCAGTGCTTCCCTTTTTTTCCCCTTTGTTACCCAAAACTGCTTATCAGAAAATTCTTATCTAAATAGTAATGAATTTATGGGTCTCTTGCCAGAGAAAAAACACTTCCACTCGATTTTGGGTATTACCAAGCTTTGGAAAATAATGCTTTAGTCCAACCACTTAGAATAGATGATTTGCTACAGTGTTTGAAATTTTATGTAGTTATTTTGCTAATTAAATAATTTTACTGTCAAATGAGTTTCCTCCTCCCACAAATCTTTCAGTTGGTCTGATGAGTTATGAATCTAGAATATGATCTGCTTTGGATTTCTAAACAAATGTATTGTTGATTTAGTAAGTAGAATGAGAAAAAACATGGATACTTTCACATGCTAGTTAGTATATGGTTTCTGTGTATATGTAAAATATACAAGCCACTATAAAGTATTAAACAAGTACAGTACTGTTAAAAATACTTAAAAGGTATCAACCCACAGCAGTGATTTAGAGGGATCTTCTCATACAGGGGTCCCCAATCCCCAGTCCGTGGACCAGCACTGGGCCATGGCATGCCAGCAACCAGTCTGCACAGACAAGCAAAGCTCCATTCGTGGGATGCAGACAGTACATGAAACCACGCCCTCTCCGATCCCTGGAAAAACCTCTCTCCACGGAACTGGTCCCTGGTGCCCAAAAGGTTGGAGACCTCTGTCCTAATAGATTGCCTGTAGAAACAAGTACACAATTAAACCAATATATCCATGCTTTCATACTTGAAATGGCATTGCTGTTGCTTCTGGGGACAAGAGATATATGGTACATGAACTATGACAGCATGGGAATTACCCTACCTTTACACAGTTTCTGTTTGATATAGAAAAGTCATCACAGTAATGCTTCTCGACCTTTTGTACTGAAGTGTTTAAGATCAATTTGCTCAGATGATTAGATTAGCTGAATCTGATCTCCTAAATTCATGGGAAGTGTGGGTATGTTCGGCAGCAGCAATGTTTTATGGAAAACACGTATAGTTCTTTAAAAAAACAATTTTATTAAGTTTCAACGAAAGATAAAATTCAAAATTAAAAAATTAAAAAGGGAGAGGGATCAAAGGAGGAAAAAGTTTAAAAAGTGACAAGAAAAAAGGGTATAAGATTTTTGACTTTCTTTAGTAAAGATAATATATAATAAAATACTTCTAATTTAAAGTAAAAGTATTTTAATATTTATTTTTATCTGTATTGAAGAAAGTTGGAAATCACTTTTTGTTTTAATTTAATTTAATTTAAAAACATATACAATATACAAACTAAACAATCCAAAAAACACTAAAATTATATTAAAAATAACCACTTACTCTTAGCAAAATAAATATGATCTGAATCTGCATTTATACAGCTTCTGTTTAATTCTTGGCATAACAATTGGGAAAGATTTTTGCTTTAAATCCTGGTGGCTCATGGATTGGGTTCAGATGTAATATTAAGCAACCCCTTTCTAACCTTGTTTTCTTTAGGTATATTTGGATTACAACTACTGTTTGATTAAAACTGATTCATGACCATTCATATTCTTGCTGTGAAAACTTTTATCAAACCAGCAGTTGAAGTGCCACAAAATACTTCATTGTTTTTACCGGAACAAGCAACCAGGCTAACTAGAACTAACCCTGCAACAATTTGGATAACAAACTTTAATGTGTCAGTTAAGACTCTACCTTGGTCACTTCCTGTATGGATTACTGTCATGCACTCTATATGGGGCTGCCCTTGAAAAATATTTGGAAACTTCATTTGGTACAAAATGCAGCAGTGTGAGCAGTTGTGTGGCACTTATTACATACATATTTGTGTGAGCACCTAGATCTGCACACATTATACGTCTACTCCATGAGCTGCACTGATTACCAAGTTGCTTCTGGGTCCAATTCAAATTGCTAGTGATAACCTATAAAGCCCTACATGGAATGGGGCTGGGTTATTTGAGGGACTGCCACTCCACAGTGATATCCACCAGGCTCAAATGATCCAGCAGAAAAGGTTGTGGGTTCCAACCACTGGGGACTCAGGAGAGGGCCTTTGCTGCTGATGCACCTACCCTATGGGATATCATATAAGAAACATATAAAAATAATTACATCTCTACAGAAATAGAGCACAACAATGATGAAAACTGTCTTGAATGCATTTGCCATAGGTATATACTATAGACCACACAACCAAACAGAGGAAATAGACGCATTTTTGCTAGTCAGCTAAGCTTTGTAGGAAGCACATCACAATAGTAATGGGGGACTTTAATTACCCTGACATCAACTGGGAGACAAACTGTGCTCCAAATGGAAGATCAAACAGATTCCTGACAAACCTAGCAGACAACTTTGTCTCCCCAAAAGTAGAGAAGGGAGCTACTAGGGAGATCAGCCATATTGGACTTAATTCTCACTAACAGAGATGAAATGATAGAAGGCATTGAAGCCACAGGAAACTTGGGGAGGAGTGATCATGCAGTATTGGAATTCAACATTATGCAAGCACAAGCAATAGAACATAGTCAAACTAGAGTATTGGACTTTAAGAGAGTTAATTTCAATAAACTTAGAGCTTGGGAAGGACTCCATAGATGAAAATCCTCAAGGGGAAAACAACTCGAGAAGCTTGGGAAATTTTGAGAAGTGAGATGATAAAATCCCAGTCTAGCAACAAAGAAGAAAAATAAGAGCTCTCAAAAGAAACCAGCATGGCTGCACAAAGAGCTCTCTGATAAATTGAAAGACAAAAAGGACAAATATAAAAAGTGGAAAGAGGGGCACATAACTAAGGCAGAATATCAGCAAGTAGCCCGAGCCTGCAAAGATGAAGTGAGGAAAGTTAAGGCTCAAAATGAACTAAGGCTTGCGACAAAAGTCAAAAATAACAAAATAAAAGCTGCTTTCAGCATCTAAAAAACAAGAAAAAGGTTAAGGAAATGATTGGTCCATTAGTGGGAGAAAGTGGCATTAAGGTGATAAATAACAGGGAGAAAGTAGGGCTGCTTAACTTTTTTTTTTTGCATCTGTCTTTACACAAAGGGAAAAAACAGTCCAACCCATCAAAAACAGTCCAACCCATCAAAAACAGTACCGTAAAAAACAGATTAGAAAGACAAGTTAAGATAGGCAAGAAAATGGTAAGTGAGTAGCTGTCCACCCTAGATGAGTTTAGATCACCAGGATCAGATGGATTACACCCCAAGGTTCTGAAGGAATGGCAGATGTGATCTCAGAATCATTGAACTATATATTTCAAAGATCTGGAGCACTGCAGAACTATCAGAGAATTGGAAAAGAGCTAATGTAGTTCCTATCTTCAAAAAAGGGGGGAAAGTGGATCCAAGAAACTACACACCTATTAGCCTGACCTCAAGAAGATTCTGGAAAAAATAAGCAACAAATCAGCGAACACATAGAGGCAAACAAAGTCATTACCAAAAGCCAACATGGGTTTGTCAAAAACACATCATGCCAGACAAATCGTATTGCATTCTTTGACCAAGTGACAAAATTAGTGGACCAGAGGCATGCTGTGCATATTGCTGGAATTGGGTATGTCTAGTTTAATGAAGAAAAGGACGAGGGGGGACATGATAGCAGTGTTCCAATATCTCAGGGGTTGCCACAAAGAAGAGGGAGTCAAGCTATTATTCAAAGCACCTGAAGGCAGGACAAGAGGATCTTGACAAACCTGAACATTGTGCCATTCTAACAAAATGAAATTCAATGGTGAAAAAAGTAAGGTTCTACAACAGCGGTTCTCAACCTTTTTCAGGCCGAGACCCCGACTTGCGCCGTGCATGCGCGGCGCGACAACCCGCATCGCGCATGCGCAGCGCACATGCAGCGGCTCACATCACGCATGCGTGGCGTGACGGCTCGCATCGCGCATGCATGGCGCGTGCGTGGTGGCCCGCATCGCGCATGCGCAGCGCGACGGCCCGCAACGTGCATGCGCGGTGCTACCCCGCGCATGTGCGGTGTTGCCCCCTGCGCCGGCCGAAGGGAAAAGGAAAAAATGGCGGACTGCGGTGTTTGGCGACCCCCATGAAATGGTCGTTCGACCCCAAATGGGGTCGCGACCCACAGGTTGAGAACCGCTGTTCTACAAACATCATGTAAAGTATTAATATCACTTGGTAAGACCACACTTGAAATACTGCATCCAGTTTTGGTCACCACAATGTAAAAAAGATGTTGAGAGTCTAGAAAAAGAGACAGAGAACAACAAAGATGATTATGGGACTGAAGGCTAAAACATATTAAAAAATGGTTGCTGGAATTGGATAAGTCTAGTTTGATAAAGAGAAGGACGAGGGGGAAAATGATAGCAGTGTTCCGATATCTCAGGGGTTCCTACAAAGAAGAGGGAGTCAAGCTATTCTCCAAAGCTCCTGAGGGCAGGACAAGAAACAACTGATGGAAACTAACCAAAGAGAGTAGCAACCTAGAACTAAGGAGAAATTTCCTGACAGTTAGAACAATTAATCAGTGGAACAACCTGCCTCCAAAAGCTGTAAATGCTCCAACACTGGAACATTTTAAGAGGAGACTGGACAGCCACCTGTCTGAAATGATACAGGGTTTCCTGCCTGAGCAGGTCATGTTGGACCACATGACTTTCCAACTCTTATTATTATTATTCCATCCCAAGGTTATGCTGGCCCTCACCTTAATGGCCTTCTGGAAAGACCTGAAGACCTGGCTTTGCCCTGTGATCTGAAGAACAGAGAGTGTTGTGGAGCTTATAACATGGTTGTACTGTTCTTGAATGTATGTGCTCTCCCAAGAATTGTATGGCTTTTAATTGTTTAGTTCTTTTTAGTACTTGTATTGTTTACATGGCTGTTTTTTTGTTTTCGATACAGTTTATGTTTTAATTGTAATTTGCTTAGAGTCATGAATGTGGGATGCTTCTTTTTTTTAAGATCTTTGCTTTAGGATCTGTGAAAGGATCATCATAATTGTTTGTGACTGAAAATCTTGTTTCCTGTGCCCTTTAAACAAATGACATATACTTCTTTAGGAGTCAGAATTTTGGACTGTTTATCTTAAACATGAACAGTAGACGGATGACTTTAAGTTTTTTGTGTTGGAGTTCTTGTTGGCTTTGGGGAGGAAAGACTTGGGAATTATTTGTAAATATTTCTCCTTTTAATTTGTTATATTTGTTTAATAAAATTGAACAAGATTTTGGAATTATTTTACATTTAAGTGTTCTGGACAATTAGCTATCAGTTCAAAGTATTTTTTCTTTCAGCAAGTTGTCATTTGTGTCTTTTTGGTTTCATTAAATAATATCTATTTATCCTAGGTTATTTTTTTTAATGTTCTTCGCAGAAATTTAGCTAATGAGAAATTTACTCCTATTTAAACGTGCATTAGATAGTGGTTGGTAGTTGGAACGGTGTTTGTTTCCTTAGCATTCACAATGTACTGGCAGAAGCATTTGTCTGAAATGGAAGATTACAACTGCCACAGCAAGTTAAAAAGTTGAGCTACCATGCATTACTTGCTCCTTTAACCATAAGATTTTTCCTGCTTGGTCACTTTCGTTGACTATGCTGCTTTGACTGATTCAGATTTATATTGACAGCTTGATCATCATTAAATAAAATCAACAAAGGCAACACTGCTTGCCTGGTACGTCTCTAAACTACAGATGTAATCCAAACACTATTCGTTTATGTAATAAAGCAATCTTTTTGTTTTCTATCTCAGATTGATTAAAAAATTCATTATAATTGCTTACCTGTTGTGAGTAGATAGCCAATTTATGCACAGTCAAAACTATTTTGTTTTGTTCTTAATTAATAGCAGTGCTACTTTGATAGCAAATGTGAGTACTATTGGAATAATCATTTTTGCATTTTAGTTGTAATCTCTTGTATTTTAAACATTTATATACTGCTGCCATTTGTTTTTGGTTTTTTTTAAGGAAGACAATTTGAGACCATGCAGAAGCAAAATCTTAAGATATACAATATTTTATATTGGAATTTCAATTTCAGTAATTGAAATAGATATTTTGCTTAGTTTACGAGCTTGTCTTGAGGGACGATGGATGCCATTTGAAAATAGCATAATTTCAAATGATTCTAAGCTCAGAGGTTTATAGCTTCCTTGTAGAAAATTCCCAAGGATAGAGCCAAGAATTAAGCTGAATTCAAAGGTGTTGTCTCCCTCTGTAGGTTAAGCAGGTTTTTTTTAAGCAAAACAAATTCTCAGAATTTAAATGCCTTAAGCAGACTAAAATGTGCTTTTGGTATTGCTGACCTTAGTGGAGAGGCAGAACTTGGTCATATATACAGCTTCAATTACATAGCTGCTAAATTTTGCAAACCTGAAACATAGCTGTGGCATCTATGTGCGTCAGTGCCTTGTTTTGCTTTTGTCCTTTAATGCAACTGTAACTCTCCCATCCAGCAAATCTTAGTTCAGGCTATTTGCACAATCCTAATGAAACTCAAAATGTTCATACTATCTGTGCATGTTGTTCAGGCTGCCGGGTAAAAAAAAAAATGGGGGGGGGGAGAATCGGGAGGCTTTCAGTTGGATTTTCAAAATACTGGTTCACATCTTGGAAATAATTCAATTCAATTATTCATTTATCTAGCAATAACAGTGAATAGTATCATGTCAACTTATAACCACAGCTGGGACTAGAACTTGAGTCACTGAGTTGTGCCCAGTTTTATGACCCTTTTAGCTGTGATCATTAAGCAAATCATGTGGTTGTTGGGTGAATCCAGCTCCCCTCAATTACTTTGCTTGTCAGAAGTTCTCTGGGAAGGTGGCAGATGGCAATTATGTGACTCTGGGATGCTGCAATTATTGTAAATATATGGCCAGTTGCCAAGCACCCAAATTTTGATCATGTGACCGTGGGAATGCTGCAGTGGTTATAAGTACAAGGACTAGTGAAAAATTACTTTTTTCAGCACCATCATAATTTCCAACAGCCATTAAGCAAATGGTTGTAAGTTGAAGACTAAAGCCTGTCAGTTTCTAACCTTTTGTCAACAAGATCAAGAGAGATCTTGTTAAATGCTTCATTGAACTCAGGATACATTAATGGCATTGTTACAGTGTACAGATAAATGATTCCATTAAAAAAGCAATAAAGCTTGTATGGTATGATTTGATCTTGATACATATATATTGGTTTCTAATAATCAGTACGTGTTGGCTCACAAGTCTATTTTAAAATAGAATTTTGCATAGAATCGCTAAACTAATGTGTAGATCCCTGGAGGCATCTTTCTTTTCTCCAGAGGCTTAATACTGCCCAGATTCTTGAAAATATATTCCCCACTATGGTTTTTACAAACCATCAAGGAGGTTAAGGTAGAAATACAGGTTGTAGGAAATTCTCTCTTCTCCAGCATGTGGATTACAAATCCACAGGATGGGTTCATCTCAGTCCTCCTGCCCATGTGACTAGGACCCAAACTCTTAGCTCCGCCTCCGACTGGGCTTCCTGTCCTCTGACCGGACTTCCTGTCTCTCAGGTTTTTCCTAGTCTTCAGCCCGACGACATCTCCAAGAGTAGGCTCCAGAGTAGGTTTTGTTTTAAGCTACAAAAGTTAGAAGTTCAGGTTAGAGTTCCTTTAGTTTTTCAGCAACAGGTACTCAGCACCCAGCAGACAGCAGAGGAAGGAGGATTCGGAGGCAAACAGGTCCAGGGGACCTCCCAGGGGCTCTCCGGACCACGCCGAGGGAGCTGGAGGGGGTAACGCCCCAGCTCAGACCCGCGGCCTGAATCCTCCCCTCGAAAAGAAATTTCTCCCCCGGAAGGCACCCCAGCGGCGATCGGCGTAGGACTCCAGCGGAGCGTGGGATTCCAGCGGAGGAAGAGCTCAGCAACGGACGAAGCTCCCGTTGCATCAAAATCGCAAGTGGGGTTGCGATGGGAAGAGGAAGGCGCCGCTTAGCCATTAGGCCGGCACTCGGCGCGGAGCCCTATAGCGGCCGCGAGGGCGGCGAGTCGGGGCCTCGGGCGGCCATTAAGGACCGCATGGAAGGAGGCGGACGCCATTTTGGGCCGGCGGCCTCCGGTGTTTTTGGCGCGAAGGGCCATCTTGAAAGGGGCGGTTCCCCCAAGGGCGGCAGAGGCGGCCATTTTTCGTTAGGCCCGAGCCACCGGGGCAGGCCGGAGCGCTGAGCAAGGTGGGGGACTTTCAGACACTGCGATTAATCGTATAAGACAGGAAGCCTGTGGGGCGGCACTTCGCTGCCGTAGGCGACCACGAGCCCAACCACCACAGCGCCTGCTGAGTCAGGCCGAGAGGGGGAGTTTTGGTTTAAGGGTGTGCGGACTTGGGGTGCTCAACCCCTAGGGATTTCAGCCTCGCAGACGTTACCCGGATTAAGTCTGCCTGCCTGTCTCCGCCAGTGCATCTGTGCAGAAGAGGGCCCAGCCCCACCTGCCTGTGGAGTTAAGTCTCCCTCTTCCCCCACTTGCCTGGAGACCTCTGTAAGGTTCCCAGACGCACGATGGCAGACAGCGCGTCGCTTCAGGTGTACCAAGGCTCAAGCTCCCCCCCCTCCCTCCCCAAAACGCAAAGCCACGGATTTGGAACCGGGGGGGGGCAAGAAGAAGGCAAAAACAAAGCACCTAAATAAAGAGCCGTCGAAGGCAGCCGAGCGACAGGCCTTAAGGAGGCACCAGGTGCTAGAGAGAGAGTGTGCCAAGGCCCAGAGGCTTCAGTCCAGAGGGACTGAACAGGCTGATTTCCCCCAATCTACTCCGTCCACACCAGAGCATGCCGAGCCTGCAGACACGCAGGCGGAAGCAGAACTGGAAACCACAGGCCTTCCAAGAGGGTGGCCGGAACAATTACAAACATATATGCAAAAAGCATTCGATAATTTTATGACTTCCAAGCTCTCTTCTTTCCCTCAGGAACACGCCAAACAGCCAGTGCCCCCGCTTCGCGGGGGACACGGATCCACCCAAGCCTTCGAGGAATCTGAGTCCTCTTCACAGATCGTAGAGGAGGAGCCGGAGGACTGGGAGACATCTGGACGCCAGCTGTCGGAAGAGGAGGATGAGACTCCGGAACAGGCCTCAACCTCAGGGCTGTTCGATCCGGCTCAGTTCCGTTTACTCATGCTCAAAACCTGTGCCACCCTTAGCCTGCCGGCAAGTGATAAGGAAACAAAATCCGCCTCCCCCGAGGAGGAGGGAGGTAAGGTCCACCCGGTGCTACATCCACCTGCACCGGAGGAGATAAAGGTTCCGTGCCCGTTAGTGTTCCGCACCACGCTGGAATCACAATGGGCCTCATTGGCAACCACGCCGCCTCCAAGTAGTACGGATAAAAAGATATTAAATGTATGCAATGCCTTGGCTTCCCTCATAGAGGTACCAACTGTAGATAAACCACTAATCTCTCTCTTTGCATCATCCGCCATTCCAGGAGACATGGCGGAATCCATGAAGGCCGAGGACAAGAAATTTGAGTTCGCGCTCCACAGGACGCACCACTCCTCAGCCTGGGCGACCAGATCTGCGGTCTCAGCCTCCCTGGTGGCCAGGGCGTCAATCTTGTGGCTTCAGGAGCTACAGGCAAGTGTACCACCAGATCAGGTACGTGCACAGCAAACGTTAAACAAACTGTTGTTGGCGGCAGAGTACATGGCGGACACCACCTTGTCGGCCTCAAAATATTCAGCCAGGGCCATAGGGTCAACAATAGCCTCCAGAAAGCTCCTTTGGCTCAAAACATGGAAGACGGACCTTAAGTCCAAATGGTGACTAGCCACCGCCAAATACTCAGGAACCAAGCTGTTCGGTCCCATCCTGGACCCGTACGTGATTGAGGACAAAAATAAGAGAAAGGTTCTCGCTCATCCCTCCAAGGGAACAGATAGGCGAGGCCAAGAGTTACGCAGGCAGGGGCCCCGGCAGGGCAGGTCCGGAGAATGGAGACAACCCTTTCGAGGGGGGCAGTCCTGGGATTGGCCCAGAAATCAGCGCACCTTCCCTTCAGGGCAGGAGCGCTTCCAGGACTGCCCGGCCACAGGTAGGGGCCAGTTCCCAAAACGCAACGCCAGAGGAGGGACGGGATGACCTTACAGGCGCTCCAAGTGACGCCTGGGACAGCCCCATAGGGGGTCGCCTGGCGCTGTTCAGCCAAGTGTGGTAAAACACCACAACAGACGCCTGGGTAAGGGACACGGTGACTCAGGGCTTAGCCTTAGAGTTCTACGCTCCCCCCCCGAGTCAATTCTTAAGGTGTCCGGAGTCCCGAAACCCCTCAAAAGTGAAACTGCTAAGACTGGCAATAGAACACCTGATAGAAATCAGAGCCATAGAACCGGTCCCGACAGGACAGGAAAGACAAGGGTTCTACTCCATCCTGTTCGTCGTACCCAAGCCATCCGGGGGTTGGAGAGCAATTCTAGACCTCAAGAGGCTAAATCATTACGTGATATACGAAAAGTTCAAAATGCAATCCCTCAAATCCATCCTGGCCAGCATCCGAAGAGGGGATCAGTTGTCATCCATAGACCTCACAGAGGCATACCTGCACATACCAATAAGGCAGGAACATCGACGCTTCCTACGGTTCTGTCACAAAAACAGACACTACCAATACAGGGCCCTACCATTCGGCCTGTCATCGGCACCCAGGGTATTCACAAAGGTGCTGGCCATGTTAGCAGCGCACCTGCGCATGCTACCGGTGCGCGTCCTCTGTTACCTAGACATCCTGATCCTATCAAGTTCACAACAAGCGGCCCACTCAGACCTGCGGGTCACGGTAAGCACACTACAGAAACACGGCTTCTCCGTAAATTACAAAAAGAGCCACCTCACACCATCAACTCGCCTACTACATCTAGGGGCGGTCATAGATTCAGAAACAGGACTAGTACACCTTTCTCAAGAAAGGCGGGACAGCGTACGAAACCTCGCGCGCCTCGTCCAGGGGAAGGGTTCAGCCACAATAGTGCAACTGTCCCAACTCCTGGGGAAAATGATCTCATGTCTGGGCATCGTTCCATCGGCCAGGCTCCATTCCAGAAGGCTCCAATGGTTCCTTCTCCCCTACCAAAGACAAAACCAGGGCGCATCCCTCCGAAAGGTCAGACTTCCTCCCCAGGTCCTGTCATCCCTCCGATGATGGACTTCTACCGCCAAGGCCAGGGGAACACTGTTCAGGGAACCAGACAGACTAACGGTGACCACCGACGCCAGCCAGTTCGGCTGGGGAGCTCACTTCCAGGATCAGATAGCGCAGGGCAGATGGGCACCCCGGGACCTGGTCCACAGCATCAACTGGCTCGAACTAAGGGCGAGTCACTTAGCTCTCCGACAATTCTCCCCCAGCCTGGAAGGAAGGCACGTGCTGTCGGAGAGCAATTCTCCCCCAGCCTGGAAGGAAGGCACGTGCTAGTCCTAACGGACAACGTGACAGCCAAAGCACACGTGAACAAGCAGGGGGGAACGAGATCAGCGGTTCTCATGCAGGAAGCCCGAGAACTGGGGCTTTGGGCAGAGTCACACCTAGGGTCATTAAAAGCAGAACACATATCTGGGGAGGCAAACAGCCAAGCGGATTCGCTGAGCAGAGTCACAGTGAATCACGCAGAGTGGAAGCTGGACCCGGCCCTGTTCGAGTCAATCTCGTACAGGTTCGGCCGTCCTCTAGTGGACCTCTTCGCTTCCCCCAAGAACAAGCAGCTCCCCCGCTTCATATCCAGGTTTCCGGCCTGGGGAGCGGAGGGGACGGACGCCCTCAGGTGCAGGTGGCCTCTGGGGCTGATGTACGCATTCCCACCCCCTCCGTTGATCCAGGCGACCATTCGCAAGATCATCCTGGAAAGAGCGGAGGTGATCTTGATTGCCCCACATTGGCCACGACGGCCATGGTTTGCAGACCTCGTAGACCTGTCAATCTCGCCGGTCTGGATAATACCTCCACATCAGGTGTCGCTCAGCCAGGGGAACCTACAACATCCAGACCCACAGTGGCTACAACTAGCCGCTTGGCACTTGACAGGGAGGGACTAGCCAGACAGTCCTTTTCGAAGGACGCCATAGAGATCATCCAGGCTGCCCGTCGCCCTTCCACTAACAGAGTGTATGAGGCTACGTGGAGGAGCTTTGTCAGCTGGTGCGGCAAGCAAGGATTAGATCCCTTGGCTGTGACCATTCCTAACGTCATAGATTACCTTGTAGAAGGATTTAAGAAGGGCCTGGCTCTTAATACTATTCGCAGGCAGGTGGCAGCCATACAAACGGTGCTCTCCTGCGACAATAGGGAGTCACTATCGCAGCACCCGGCAGTAAGGGCCTTCATGAAGGGGGCAGCCGCAGTACGACCTCCGGTGGTACATCGCTACCCGTCTTGGGATCTCCCCAAGGTGCTCCAGGCCTTAACATCCCCTCCGTTCGAACCCCTGAGACTCTGCTCACTCCGTCATCTGACATGGAAGGTAGCCTTCCTTGTGGCCATCACATCGGCTAGGCGGATCTCGGAGTTGGCGGCTCTCTCGGTTCGAGCGGACCTGATGATCTTTTCAGAGGACACAGTCACGTTACGCCTAGATCCATCCTTCATTCCGAAGGTCAATTCCTGGTTTCACAGAGCTCAGGAAATAGCATTACCAAGCTTCTGTCCGAATCCCTCAGATCCCCGGGAACGGCGATGGCACACTCTAGACGTGCGCAGGGCCTTACTTCTTTACACCAAAAGGACTTCTGTTTTCCGGAAATCGGAGACGTTATTTGTTTCATTCCAACCAGCAACCAGGGGTCACAGGGTTTCCTCCTCGACCATTGGCAGGTGGATCAGGGCATGCATAGCAGAGGCTTACGGGGCACAGTCACTACAGGCCCCGACAGGAATAACTGCGCACTCCACCAGGAGTGCGGCTACCTCAGCGGCCTGGTACACGCAGGCGCCAGTGGAGGAGATTTGTAGGGCGGCGACATGGGCGTCACCGTCTTCCTTTGTTAAAAACTACAGGATAGACCGCTTTGCTGCGGCAGAGGCCTCCTTCGGTAGGCGAGCGCTGCAGCAGGTCATTTCCTCAAGTGAGATTCCAGCCTAGACTCCCACCCGTGGGGACATGGGAGGGCTTTGGTATGTCCCATCCTGTGGATTCGAAATCCACATGCTGGAGAAAGGGCGTTGTCTTACCTGAACGCCTCTTCTCAGCATGGGGATGAAGAATCCACACACCCTCCTCTAACAGTCTAGGCAGATGTTGATTTACAGGATTGTGAGCAGGAGCCACGAGGACCAAACTACGTTGAAGGAGCTTTGCCCGAGGAAAAAACTGGGAGACAGGAAGTCCGGTCAGAGGACAGGAAGCCCGGTCGGAGGCGGAGCTAAGAGTTTGGGTCCTAGTCACATGGGCAGGAGGACTGAGATGAACCCATCCTGTGGATTCTTCATCCCCATGCTGAGAAGAGGCGTTCAGGTAAGACAACGCCCTTTCTAGCTCAATTGCCCCTTTCCCAGGCCCTAGATGCCATTGCTGTATTGCTGGATATCTTGGCCTCAGGCTGTTCTTAATGATTGCTAGGGAGTAAAAAGAATTTGCTACATCGCAATTTGTCTAAGAAAGAATGGGCAAATCTGGCATGCATGGCTGAGACCTGGCAGAGCAACTCCCTGCCATTCTCACCTAATTTTATATTTGGCCACTAAGGTTTTAGTTGTTGCACAGCTGGAGACTAGAGTCAGAGAGGAGGGATGATACTGAACCTTTGTGAGAATTTTTGCTGTGAACTCCACTCTGCATGAAACAAGATGCAAATATCTTTTCCAATTGGATCTTGCACTGAACAAAAGGGGGCTAGGTAACCTCTAGATACCTTTTAATCAGGAGTATCTGTAGTAATGGTCATTGGTTTCAAAACAGCAGGTTCGACTGAGAAATTAAACTTATATGTTATTATGTGCTTGCAATGCATGTAACATGCATTAAAAAATATGGGGGTTTGCCCTAGTCATGCCCAACATGTTGAAGCCAGAGAGCATCATTAAGGAAACTCCTGTTTCCATTGTTTCTACAATTTCTAATGGTAGATTGTAGAAACAAGCTAGGATATTGTTAATACACTGTCCAGCAGGTTCATGTCTCAGTTCCTAGAACTCACTGTGCGGAATGGGACAACTCATCACGGCCAACTCGCCATCGGACAATTCAACAAATATAAAAGTTAAATTAATTTCAATAGAGCCATGGCCAATAATAATAAAATTAAGTCAATCCAGAAATAAAAGAGTTACAATAATTTCAACAAAAACATGGTCATCAATAATAAAAGTAATTGAATGAAATGATTAATACTTTGAATTAATAATAATAATAAAGTTGGAAGGGACCTTGGAGATCATCTAGTTCAACCCCCTGCTCAGGCAGGAAACCCAATACCATTTCAGACAAATGGCTGTCCAGTCTCTTCTTAAAAACCTCCAATGTTGGAGCATTCACTGCTTCTGGAGGCAAGTTGTTCCACTGGTTAATTGTTCTAACTGTCAGGAAGTTTCTCCTTAGTCTAGGTTGCGTCTCTCCTTGATTAGTTTCCATCTGTTGACCCACGGTAAGTTGTCCTGCAATGAGTTGGCCGCAGTAAGTTGTCCTAGGATACCCCCACCCCCACTGTGAACCAGGCACCCAGTTCCCCCTAGCTGTTAATTCTGGAGTCAATATATGTTAGGGTAGAATCTTTAGTAATTCAGGAATTCATGGACATTGTGATTAGTATTTTGTAAATCACTTTCTGACTAGTTTGCAACTCGCCAATAACACTGATGCAACGGGGAAAGTACCTTTTTTGTGTGCCAGTTGAACATCGCATTGGGAAGTTTATCATTGCTGGGTACTCTCATAGAAGTCGTCATTCTTCAGTAGTTTTTACCTAAGCACAATGAAGAAGGTTGTTTCAAGATTCTCTCACTGTGCAAAATCTTATGGAACAGGTGGTTCTTCAGATTTCCAGTTCATTTAGAGCTTTTTCTTGGCTCTAAGTAAAATCCTTAATGTTGGGGTGATTTGAAGGATATGTGTCTATGCATTTTAAAATTAAATGTTAGTGTTTATACTTTTTAACAATAGCTTATTCTTTAAAGGGTGGATGAAATTTGATTAGTATCACTGGGGCTATTAAATAGTATTAATGTGCATTATACAAGGCAGCAAACCAGAAAACAATACAGTAATTTGCAGGGAGAAGGTCAGGTAGCTTATTAGAATTTCCTTGAGTTACTTTTTTTTGTCATTTGTGAGTTTATGGTTCTTAGAAAATCAATAAACCAGAATCCTGAGAATATGGAAGCAAAAAGGAGTATTTCAAAATATTCTGAAAATTCTCTTATGTGCATGTCATGAAGGATGAATATGAGTTATAACAATTTTTGTTTCAACAGAGCTCAACAAAAACCCAGTGGAAGGCTTCTCAGCAGGTTTAATAGATGACAATGATCTCTATCGATGGGAAGTTCTTATTATTGGGCCTCCAGATACACTCTAGTAAGTATTTCTAATCACACAGCTAATAGCTTGTGATGTTAGCATTTAATTTCTTGTAAATCAGCTTCGGGCTTTGATTATACTGAAATTGATAGCATAGCTTTTGGTCTCATTTTAAGATTTAGTATAAGACTTGCATATGCATCTTAAGTGTGTCAATACTCTCTGTATACCTCTTAGGGGAACAGAATATTGGCTTGCAAGATAGTCTCTAGATTGGAAATCCTAACTTGCATAGAGTTGCATTTTATGATAATGTATGTGAGAAAGTTATCATGTGTTTGCTGATTTAGAGAAGGTGTTATCAAGGGAATAGACTTAAACTATGGAATGGTGTATGAATATAAACATTTGTTACTGAATGCAATAATCTGTGTATAATAGAGGTAAAGCATGCATGCATATAAGTACATCTTGGAGGAGGGAATAAGGCAAGGATGTGTAATAGTCTCTTGATCATTTAATGTACTTATGGATAAATGTATCAGGAATGTTTGTGATGTTTGGGATATGCCAGTTTGGGACATGTATGCTGCTGTAGTGTGCACAATTATTAGGCAAGTATTTTGACCATATCATCATTTTCATGCATATTTTTCACCTCCAAGCTGTATAAACTTGAATACTTATGAATATAAGCATATCAGGTGATGTGTATTTGTGTAGTGAGGGAGGATGTGGCCTTAGGACAGGGGTGTCAAACTGCTGGCCCGTGAGCCGGACGCGTCATCCAGAAGCAGTGCCCACCCCATTGCTGGCAATGGCAAAACTGTCCCGATACATCACGTGACATCGCGAATTTGACATGTCTGCCTTAGGAGATCAACATCCTATATCAAGATGTGCATAATTATTAGGCAGCTTCTTTTCCTTGGGCAAAATGGGCCGAAAAAGAGATTTAACTGACTCTGAAAAGTCAAAACTTGTAAAAAGTCTTTCAGAGGGATGCAGCACTCTTGAAATTGCTAAAATATTGGGGCATGATCACAGAACCATCAAACATTTTGTTGCAAATAGTCAACAGGATTACAAGAAACGTGTTGAAAAAAAAAGATGCACATTAACTGCCAAAGATTTGAGAAGAATCAAACTTGAAACTACCAGGAACCTATTATCCTCCAGTGCTGTCATATTCCAGAATTGCAACCTACATGGAGTGCCTAGAAGTACAAGTTGTTCAGTGCTCAGAGACATGTCCAAGGTAAGGAAGGCTGAAACCCGACCACCACTGAACAAGACACATAAGTTGAAACAACAAGACTAGGCCAAGAAATATCTGAAGACAGATTTTTCAAAGGTTTTATGGACTGATGAGATGAGAGTGACTCTTAATGGACCAGATGGATGGGCCCGTGTCTGGATCAGTAACGGGCACAGAACTCCACTTTGACTCAGATGTCAGCAAGGTGGAGGTGAGGTACTGGTATGGGCTGATATTATTAAAAATTAGCTAGTTGGACCGTTTTGAGTTGAAAATGGACTCAAAATCAACTCCCAAACCTACCACTAGTTTTTAGAAGATACTTTGTTCAAGCAGTGGTACAGGAAAAAGTCTGCATCTTTCAAGAAGACCATGATTTTTATGCAGTACAATCCTCCCATCACATGTATCAAAGTACTCCACTGTGTGGCTAGCCAGTAAAGGCCTTAAAGATGAGATTGTAGAAGGCTGTGGTTGCTGCTGCACAAAACGTTGGTCATCAACAGATCAAGAAATTGACAGACTCCATGAATGGAAGGCTTATGAGTGTTATTGAAAAGAAGAGTGACCATATTGGTCATGTGGAATGTCAGAAATGTTTATTTGTACATTTTGAGTTGTTTGATTATTATTCTCACTTTAACAGATGCAAACAAATGAGTGAGATGGGCAAGTTCTCATTTTTCATTTAGGTGCATAATCATTCTGCACACTAATAGTTGCCCAATAATTGTGTACTCATAGATATTCTCCTAAGAAAGCCAAAACCTCACTTTTACTTTCTTAAATATTCAGGTTTGAGGCTAATTAACATTTTGGATTGACCAAAAGCACTTTAGTTGTTCAATAAAAAAATTCCAAAATACAACTTGCCTAATAATTATGCACACAGTGTAAAACTATTGTCTATGTAACCTTTAACAGGATGAAACAGGTGCATCAGAGGGCAAAACTTTTCACCCAAGGTAGCTCAAATAGATTAACTCACAGAATGCTTCCAAAACCCAGGGGCCATGAGAGTTGAATGCATGTGTGCAAGCACAGGGAGGTCAACTAAAGAAGGCATGAAACGCATATGAGCAAAGAAGAACAGAAGGTGTAGTGCATGCAAGCAAAGAAAGGCTGGGGGTGGGGAAGACTTACCCAGGTGACATGCAACCTTTCCTGCCAGCTTCCCCATTAATTATGTTTATGGTAAACCATCATGAAAGATCACAAATTGTGATCACGTGACTGCAGCACATTGCAGCTGGTCACATGTATGAGCTATTTGTCAAGCATTCAAGCATTCACATTTTATTCATATAACTATGGAGGCTTTGCAGTAGCCAGAACGTTGAGGACGAGTCATACGTTCTTTGATTCAGCACTGTTACTGAATGCACAGTTGTAACTTAAGGACTACCTGTAAGTTGAACAGAAGGAGAAAATCAATAAAGTGTTGGTAGATGGAGCTGATGCAATTCTCAAAAAGAAAGTTCTAAAAGGGTTAAACCACCAAAGGTCAAGTATGATGATGTGTCTGAATATGGTAGAAGCAAAGATAGTTTTATAAGGATTAAAGGAGGAATATATTGAATGAAAGCCAGTTTGGTATAATGGTTAAGGCATGGTGCTGGAGACCATGAGATGGTAATGATGTTGGAAGGGATCTTGGAGGTTATCTAATCTAACCCTCTGCTCAGGCAGGAAACTCTGTATCATTTCAGACAAATGGTTGTCCAGTCTCTTCTTAAAAACTTCCAGTGTTGGAACATTCACCGCTTCTGGAGCCAGGTTGTTCCACTGATTAATTGTTCTAACTGTCAGGAAATTTCTCCTTAGTTCTAGGTTGCTTCTCTCCATGATTAGTTTCCATCCATTGCTTCTTGTCCTACCTTGAGGTGCGTTGGAGAATAGCTTGACTCCCTCTTCTTTGTGGCAGCCCCTGAGATATTGGAACACTGCTATCATGTCCCCCCTTCTTCCTCTCTTCATTAAACTAGACATACCCAATTCCAGCAACTGTTCCTTATATGTTTTAGCCTCCAGTCCCCTGATCATCTTTGTTGCTCTTCTCTGTACTCTTTCTAGAGTCTCAACATCTTTTTTACATCAGGGTGACCAAAACTGGATGCAGTATTCCAAGTGTGGGCTTACCAAGGCATTGTAAAATGGTATTAACACTTCACGTGATCTTGATTCCCTGTGTTAATGCTGCCTAGCACTGTGTTGGCTTTTTTGGCAGCTGCAGCACACTGCTGGCTCATATTTAAGTGATTGTCCACTAGGACTCCGAGATCCCTCGCGCAGTTACTACTACTGGGACAGGTACCACGTCTACTGTATCTGTGAATTTGGTTTTTCTCCAGTACCGGAGATGGAGAATCCACCAATGGGTTTTCTCTGTCTGCCTGCTCTTGAGACCAAGTAGCCAAACTTGACATGCCCCCTCTTGCTAGGAGATCCAGTCTTAACTTGGTCTCAGCTCTGGAAGACGTCTCAGGTGTGGCTCTCAGCAGATAGCAGATTAGGAAAACTCCATTGGTGAATTCTCTTCCCTATACTTTACTTAAAATTAATTGGTTTCCCCTTTAACAAATTTCCCCACAAACACTGGGCTCAGTGTGTAATTATATTTATTTGAGGTGTGTGGGGTGGAAATGGGGGGGAGCCCTTGCAGCTTCCCTGCATTCCTTTCCCCAGGGCTCTGGGGAAAAGCTTCCAAGCAGGGTCTGCTTGGAACTTTTTCCAGATTCCCTCTCTCCCTTCCCCTTCTCCTGGCTGCAGGTCCGAAAGTCAATTCCTGACTTCGGACCATTTCCAAAGCTTCCCAGGCAGCCGGGAGCAGTCGCGGGCGCCATTTTGGTTGCCGAAAAAAGGTGCACAGCCCGGGACCGGAAGTTGAGGCCGCGGAGATCGGGCTTAGGGGAACCAGTTGCGGCCGCCATCTTGGATTCCGAAAAGAGACGCGGAGGCCGTTTCGGCCTATATTACTGTTTTACATGCGGCCCTAATTCAATTGGCAGCCCGCCCACGGCTCCTGTAAAGCCTTACCTCTGCCTCAATTGCTACCTTTGGGGCGGTCTAGTTACCGGATCACCCCTTAACGACCACCAGTTCAGATCCATGTGGGTGGGGCCTAGCAAGGCCTACGAAGTCTACCCTCTGCAGTTAACGGCCACCTTGCACTCCACGTGCACCTTAGGCCCAAGTATACCTATTGACAATACTGGGCCCGGCTTAAGCCACATCTGGACTGTGTTTCACTGACTGGATACATCGCCTGAGTAGCCGCCAATTGAGACTGATCCTTCCCTTGTCAGGACCCTTGTCCACTCAGGCCTCTAGCCCTTTTGGGGGGTTTCCTTATTTTTCCTTTTTCTTTTACTGTGCACCTTGACTGGCCACCTAAGGCCTCTGGGAGGAGCCCAGAGAGTGGCCCCAAACGTGCCTTCGGCATCTGACTCAAGTGCTGTGACCTAGACACAGAGAGAATTTTTTCTGGTCGGGTGATCAGGAGAACAGTCTTGTTGCTTGTTCCAATCTCGCTCCCGCCAGCTACTTGCCTGCCAGAGCTATTATCTCACTTGTTTGGGATTGCTCAACTGGGATGGAGGGCTCCTCGATGCCTCAAACCTCGAGCATTGTCTCTCCATCCTCTGTTTACGGCTGCCACACATCCTCTGAACAGGGGGCGGCAGGCAAGTCCAAATCCAAGACGAAGCCTTCCAAGCTGGCGGAGAAGCAAGCCAGCCGTAGGCACCAGGCCCTGGAGAAGAAATTCTCCAAGGCACAGAGGCAGGCCGGATTGGATCCTGCTCAATTGGCGGCCCCTGAAGTTGACCTTCCCTTAGGTCCCTCAACTTCAGCTCAAAGCGTGTGGTCCCTCTCAGAGACGTCAGTCACGTTGAGTTCTCCATCCGCACTGACTCAGCACGCCACTATGGCTCCAGGCCCAGCCCCAGAGGCCACATTTGATTTGATTTGATTAAACTTATATGCCACCCTTCTCCCAAGACTCAGGGCAGCTCACAACAAAAATACAAGTATAACACAAAATCAATTAAAACTGCCAATTCACAATGTAAAAACCAGGCAATCAATTTCACTCATATAACATACAGTCACAATCAAAGGCCCAGGGGCAGAGCACAGTTCACACGCCCCAAACCTGTCTGCATAAATGTGTTTTCAAGAGTTTTCGGAAAGCTAGGAGGGAGGGAGCAGTACGAACCTCTGAGGGAAGCTGGTTCCAGAGGGCTGGGGCAGCAACAGAGAAGGCCCTTGCCCTAGGCCCCGCCAGACGACATTGTCTAACAGACGGGACCTGTAGGAGGCCAACCCTATGTGCCCTAATCGGTCTCTGGGATTCATGAGGCAGAATTGTAAAAATTGTTGGGAAAGATGGTCTCCAGCATAGCCATTGTTCCCTGGGCCAGACTCCACTTGCGCGACCTCCAATGGTTCCTGCTTCCGTTCCAGCGGGCGAATGCCAGCGCATCCAACCGCCAGGTCAGGGTATCGATCCACACTCGCAGGGCACTGCGCTGGTGGTTCTCGCAAGCGGTGGCCAAAGGCTCACCCTTCAAGGAACCGGAGCGCATCACGATCACAACAGACGCCAGTCTGTTCGGCTGGGGAGCCCATCTACAGTCGTAGTACGCTCAGGGCCGTTGGTCCCATGCAGATCTGAGACACAATATCAATTGGCTGGAGCTCAGGGCCATTCACCTAGCTCTACGCCAGTTCAAACACTGGATCAGGGGTCGCCACATTCTGATACTCACAGACAACGTGGCCTCCAAGGCGCACGTCAATCGTCAGGGGGGCACCAGATCCAGGGCTCTCATGTCCGCGGCACGGCTCCTGGGTTCCTGGGCCGAATCCAACCTAGCCTCGATCAGGCCGAACACATCTCGGGGGTCATGAATCGGCAAGCGGACTTTTTAAGTCGCTCCACGGTCGATCCCTCGGAGTGGGGGTTGCATCCGATCTCTTCTCCGAGATCTCCCACAGGTTCGCCCAGCCACTATTGGACCTGTTTGTGTCGTCAATCAATGCCCAACTTCCCAGGTACTACTCCCGTTACTTCCTGCCAGGGGCGGAGGGGACAGACGCCCTGCGAACTCAGTGGCCACCAGGCCTCCTTTATGCCTTCCCTCCCCTCCCACTCATACCGGCGACCATCCGCAAGCTGCTCCAAGAGCAGGTGGAAGTAATCCTCGTGGCCCCTTACTGGCCACAGAGGCCATGGTTTGCCGACCTGGTGAACAACTCCCGGTCTCCCCCTTGACGAATCCCCCCTCATCGCGTGTCATTACACCAAGGGACCATCCAACACCCGGACCCTCAATGGTTACAATTGACCGTCTGGCACTTGAGCGCAGTATAATGACTCAAGAACTGTTTTCCCCTCGAGCCATTGACATGATTCAGGCCTCTCGTCAGCCAGCGACCAATCGTATTTATAATTCCACTTGGAAGAATTTTTGCCATTGGTGTCGCAGGAGGCATCTGAATATTTCCAAATTGTCCATTCCTCAAATAGTAGATTACCTTTTGGCTGGCCTGGACAAGGGCCTTGCCCTGGCGACCATTCGCCGACAGGTGGTAGCCCTGTCTACAATACTTACCTGTGCGGATTCAGTTTCCTTGGCTCACCATCCCAGAATTCGCGCCTTTATCAAGGGTGCGTGCAACACCAGGCCTCCCGTGGTGCACAGGTATCCCTCGTGGGAATTGCCCCGTGTTCTTCAGGCTCTGACTAAACCACCCTTCGAACCCATAGCAGCTATTCCCTTGCAGAATCTGTTCCTCAAGGTGGCATTTTTAATCGCCATTACGTCGGCCAGACGTATTTTGGAACTACCCGCCTTATCAGTCAGAAATGACCTTTGCATTTTCCACAGTGATAGGGTGGTTCTTCGCCTAGATCCCACCTTTGTACCCAAGGTGAACACGCTCTTTCATAGAGCACAGGAAGTGATTTTACCAAATTTTTGTCCCAACCCTTCCCATGACCTGGAGCGGCAGTGGCACATGTTGGACATCCGCAGGGCACTGCGGCATTATATGAAGCGCACAGAACCATTTTGTAAGTCCAAGGCTCTGTTTGTTTCCTTCCGCCCGGCTTCGCTGGGCCAAAGGGCCTCCGCTGGTACTATTGGCAGGTGGATCAGAGCCTGTATTGCGGAAGTGTATCAAGCATCTTCCCTGCCGGCTCCACGACATCTTACTGCCCATTCCACTCGCAGTGCTGCGACCTCGGCGGCATGGGCCACTCAGGCATCTATTGGGGAGATTTGCAGGGCTGCGACATGGTTCTCGCCTTCTCCGTTTATTCGCCATTACAGAATTGACCACTTTGCTTCAGTGGACACCTCCTTTGGTCGGAGGGTCCTCCAGCAGGTGGTCTCCGGGGACACCATTCAGGCCTTATCGGTTTCCCACCCAACGGGACAGTGAGGCTTTGGTATGTCCCATTGGTGGATTTTCCATCTCCTGTACTGGAGAAGGGGCGTTGTCTTACCTGAACGCCTTTTCTCAGTACGGAGATGGAGAATCCACACCCACCCTTTAGGTCAGTTAGGCCTTATTTGAGGGTTTGAGAGCCAACACCTCGTCCACCTTCAGCCACTTCGCCCTCGTTAAGACTGGATCTCCTAGCAAGAGGGGGCGTGTCAAATTTGGCTACTTGGTCTCAAGAGCAGACAGACAGAGAAAACCCATTGGTGGATTCTCCATCTCCGTACTGAGAAAAGGCGTTCAGGTAAGACAACGCCCCTTCTTGCTTAAATGTAGAACCTTACTTTTTTCACCATTTTGTTAGATAGCGCCCAATGTTCAAGTTTGTCAAGATCCTTCTGTATCTTAAGCCTATCTTCTGAAGTGTTGGCTATTCCTTAGTGTCGTCTACAAATTTGATGAGTTCCCCATCTATCCCCTTGTCCAAATCATTGATGTAGTTCAAACTTAGGCACAAAGCCAGCTGAGTGACAGTCACTCTTTCTCAGCCCTAGGAAGGAGGCAATAGCAAACAACTTTCAAAAATATTGGCAAGAAAACAGCAGGGACCTGTTTAGGCAGTTGCCAGAAGCCAATTCAAAAATAAAGTGAATAGTGTTGAAGTAAACCATATTTAGTTATATTTCCTTTTCTTTTCCTTACCTCATGTGTGGTCTGGTTTTATTCCTTTCAGTGCATAATATTGCTTTATCCCTTATAAGTGGATATAATGGATATGTATATAGATAGATTTATATTATGCAAATCTAACCTAACCTTGGCTAAGCCATTACTTTAGTCAGCTCCCTTCTCTCTGAAACCTAATGAGATCCACATGCTGAAACAAAGTTGCATATGAAATGTAACATTTCTTACACATTTGAGAAATATTTATTTCCAACTCAATGGAATGTTGGAAAGAAATCATGGAAAGTTGCTTGGAACTGTGTCTAGCTATAGGCAGGATAACTCCAGAAACTGAAATGAATTTGAAAATGAGCCATACAGGGGGAAAAAATGCACTAAAAAAGCCCAGTGTATCCCTATGGGAAAGATAGTTTGCAGCCATTCAGAATATTGCTGCAAACAATATTCCACCTTCCTTTTCCCTCCTTGTCATATGACCCAGAGCAGAGCATGTAGCCAGCCCTGTGCTTCCCAGTGCACATAAAACACAGATAGGCACAACTTTAGAGAAGTGCAGATACATACATACATACACAGGCAACATCTTTCTTTGTAACATTCAAGTAGAACTAATTTACCAACCACAGTAGGCACTGGTGACTCCATTGCTAAGCAGCATGATTGTTAAGTGCAACAAAACATGGCTCTGACTTGCAGTTTCCTGTCAGCTTCCCCATTGACTTTGTTGGAATCTGACTGTGAGGTTGTAAATGGTGATCTGATCACACAAGGGCAATGCATGGCAGTTGCTGAGCACCCATATCACAATCATATAACTTCAACAACTTTGAGGATTAGTCATAAGTCTTGTTTTTTAGTGCTGTCGTAAATCTGAATGGTTGCTGAACAAGTGGTCAGTAAGCAAGGACTACCTGTAGTAGCATCTTCTATGGTTTGCTGGTCAAAAAATAGAAAAGAATTTCAGAAGCAGTGATTTGTGTGGTTTCTATATTCAAAATAAAAAGATAATTTAAAAAATAATATATCCACAGTTAAATCAAATTCTTACAGTTGGTTCTCATTTAATGACCATTCATTCAGTGACCATTTGAACTTACACTTGCACTGTATGACTGGTAGTTAGACCATACCTCATACTTACAGCCATTGCTGCATCACCCACAATCACGTGATAGAAATTTGTGACTTTCCCTGCTGATTTCCCTGAATCAAAATCAGAAGTTGCAGGCACATGAGCTGCTCACTTAATGACCTGTATGGCCCTTGTTTAATGAAGGCAACAGAACTGCTGTCTCTTCATCCTGTTTCCTCCCACCCCCAGATAATTAAATAATGAATAGTAGGCTCTGTGAATATTAATTATGAGCAAAATTGTAGAACACCAGATAATAGACTTTCCCTAAAAGATTAGAAAGGAGCAAAAGATCAAAATTTCAAGCACAGAGATAGATACGATAATGATGTTGCAGAAAGATCAAGCTATGAAGCAATTAAACCTCTTAAGCTAAACCATGTACTTTAAAATTAATTTTAAAAAATGCTAAGGAGCAAATCCCATTAAACACAAGCCATACTTTTAAGTAAATTTCAAAAGCTGTCTGCTCAGTCTTCACAGGAACTTCTATCCATTACACTGTAGTGTAAGTCATAGATACAAGAAATACCATTTTTTTAATCTAGTCACAGAAACACCATACATAACTCCAGTAGACTCCTTAACTATAAATTAATAGTGGTTCAGCAGTTTAAATGTTGAGCAGAACCTGAGTCTGAATTACATAAAAGTAAAGTGATACATAAAGATAATCAAACATTCATATAAGTAGGATAGCAGGCAAAATGAACCTTGCAACTTAGGGCTTTGTACATATCTTTTTCTGATTTTCATCATTTAGCATAGTTAGCATGCTCTTGGTACCATCCTAGGCTTCAAAAATTGAGATCTGGATGTCTAGATGTGGTTTCAGTAACAAAGATTGTCCATTTTATGACTGTTTACAAAACAGGAAAATAACAGCTCAATCTTTTGTCTGTAAGATTACATATTAATTGTGATAAATAATGAGAGTACAGATGACAGGACCTGATATTGATAATATCACTTTCTTAAAGTGCATGTCTTATTACTATTACTACTTGACAAGAACAAGTTCAGGCATTTGTCATTATGCTTATTCATTTAATACCCCCCTACATACCAAATGCTGTTTTAGGCACTCTGCCAGTAAATTTGTAGTTTCATTTAACAGATGATGAGAGTACAAATGCATGTGGCCCAACAAGATCTTTTATGCAACAAATGTTTCCTAGACTGTACCATAGAAACCCTTTTATTCCAAATGCAGGGAAGCTTTTTGTTTATTTAATCTGTATTGCTGTAGGCTACACTGGAAATGTTCTTCAAATATTTAGGTCTTGCTTTTAATCCTTATCCACAAGTTGAGACTTAACATACACATCTTTATTTACCTTTCCTTTGTTTGGGGCCATATCTGAATTTCATTATATCACTGAGAAAAAGTAAAAGTAGAGAGTTCTGGAAGATAATTCTTCTACTTGTACTAAGCTACAGTTCTAGGAAGTTAGATAGAAGGCAAAAAGGCCTCAAGAGTATTTTTCCCTTGCATGGTTGTCCTGGGTTTTAAGAACCTTGTAGATCTGTTCTGAGCTTAATACTTTTGGAAATACATTTGATGGGAAAATGACAAGAGAATCTGTTCTGAACCTGCTTCCAAGGGTTGGGATACCCTGCTTAGAAAGAAATCCTACCTGCTTCTTTTTCTGTGTTCTTCATGACAGTCAGAATATTTTTATTCAGCAGGCAGTTGATGTTGTTTTATTCTTTAATTATGTGGGTTTGTTTAGTGTTCTACATTAGCACACTGCTGTCTTTCAAAAGACACAGTGCTTATTTGTTTGTGATCTATACTATAGCTCTTCAGTCGACGTATAGAGATTTATTTGTGATGTTATCATTTATACTGAGATATAGTACAGATTTGTTAGTACTCTCCCTCTTCATTGTGACTTTTTTTCCATTGCTGGCAATGGGGGGGGGGCGCGGTTTCAGCATGACGCATCCAGCCTGCAGGCCGGCAGTTTGATGCCCCTGGTATAGGATTTCCTTCCTACAATAAATGGGCTTCCTGTTCATCCTTGTGTGTTACTTCACAACCATGAAGAAGAATGACAAACTGCTCCTGATTTTCATTCTTCAAATGTTTATCTAGGCCAGGGGTGTCAAACTGCCGGCCCACAGGCCAGACGAAGCCGCGCCTACCCCATTGCCGGCAGTGGCAAAACAGTCCCAATACGTTGCGCGACATCACGTGACATTGCGAGTTTGACATGTCTGATCTAGGCATTCATACAAACTACTATTTTCCTTTAAGTTTGGAGAGATGCTCCCTTAACAGAAACATTGTGGGGGGAGGGTATGATTTATTTATTTTTTAAGGCAAACATTTTGGTTGTACAATAGCTTTCCCCAACTTGGGTGCCCTTCAGTTGTGTGAATTTCAGCTCCCAAAATACTGAATGAATATGGCCATTGCTAAGAATTTTGGTAATTGAATTTTGAGCCATAGGTTGTGGAAGTCTGCTTTATACCATACCAAATGAGTTTCTGCACATGCTCAAAAACTCATGTGCAAATTCAGAAATGACTGCCCAAAGTTGCAGGTAAACAACCTACTGTTTTCAATTTGTTGGTGGACTATTGGGCCATTGATATTTTTTCATGGATTTTTAATCTTCATGTTGGCTGTGATTCTTTATTCATTGGTTAGACTAGCAATTTAGTTTATGTCTTTGCCAGGGTAATGAATGGAAAGCAAAAAAGGAAGGCAACAGAAATTTAAAAAACTGTTCAGTGTATGTTTTATGATATGCAAGAGTCTGTGTTCTTTGTACATATCATTTTGGTAATAAATACTATTGGTAACAAATGTACATAAATTTGGTTTGAGAATAGTTGATTAAAAATCAGAATCTTTTAACATTTATACTTTGATATAAATTCCGTTTAAAATCAGTGGATGTTTGCAATACAGAGCAGAGTAGTTTAATTATGAAATAATGAATTTAGATTACAGTAAATACTTCATGGTTCTGGCTTATGAAATTTCAGTAATTCCCACTGAGGAAGTATTGAATATATGGGAAGCAATTTAAAGGATTAAAAACATCTATTTAATCAATAATCAGTCTTTTGGATGTTGTAGTGACTTTTCAAGCCAACAAATAATTTAAGGCTTTGACATTTTGACGTCGATTACTGAAAATATTCTTAATTTCTTTAGTGAAGGTGGTGTCTTCAAGGCTCATCTTACTTTCCCAAAAGATTATCCTCTCAGGCCGCCAAAAATGAAATTTATCACAGAAATATGGCATCCAAATGGTAAGATATTATGTCTTATAAAATGCTATTTTCTCTCTTCTATTTGGAATGAATGTGAATTACATTAGGAATCACTGTAGGAAATTATTAGAAAGGAATGTCATATTTGGTCCAGAAGAATATCTTCCCTGAAATCAAGATGGACCAGATATGCTAAAGACTGTAAAAGACTGTACACTGTTTTCTCCTTAATATCCACTATTCCCCTAAAATGATCCTCTGAAAATTATGAAATCCATCTGAGTGCTGCCATTGTGGTGCTAGAGAAAGGGGAATTTCATAGAAATTTAATATGAATTTTTGAAATGTCAAGCCCAGTAAACTTTTTACTGTATTACACTGTACACAGTCTGTTGAAGTTAAGATTTGTGACCTCAGAAATAGTATTATAGTACATATGGGTTATGGTGGCTGCTGAGCTGATCTAGCTGTGGTAAGGGCCAGCAGACCCCTTGTTCCTGCCAGGTATGTGAACGTTGGGGACTAGAGCTCCGGGGGGGGGGGAATACCCACCTCCTCAGTTACTGGTGGACATGCTGCCAGTCTAACCCAAAAATTGGAGAGAGAGAGAAAAAGAAAGAAAAGGTCTGTACAAAATGAAGTTGAGTAGAGTGGTCTTAGAGAAAAGTGGGAGAAGTGTGAAGAATCTTGTTCCCAGTTGGGAAGAGAGAAGAAAAGTCCAGAGGTGGCTTCCCCGGAAGAAGGAAGTGAAGACACAGAGAGACAAGAGCGCCACCTAAGACCCAACAACAAAATGGAGGGAATTGGCTGGCTACAGGAGGCGGCAGCATCCACAACCCAAGAAGGAAAGTTTGAGATTGGCTTTTGGTAAGGAAGCCCTGTTTGCTGGGAAATAACTAGGCAAAAGACCTTGAGAGAGGCTTTTTCCCCAAGAGAGAAGCAGTAGGTGTTCAGTTGAGCAGTTCCAGGTACAGGTAACACCACCTGAGCACACTATAGTAAATTTTAGCCTCTCTCTTGTCAAACCCATGAATGAGAGATAAAGAGGGCGAGAAAGGGGGAGGAAGAGAAGAGATAGAAGAGGAAAGTCTCTTGGAGGAAGATTTGAGAGGAAACGTGACATTGGATATTGTGTTGTATATACCTATTGTAAATGTCTGCTGTATATAACATCACTGTAAAAAGCATAAAGACCTTCACTGTCATGTTTTTCTGTCAGTTGCCAGCCTTGCAAAACAATACACCTCCAATTCAAAAAAAGAACTGTGTCACTCTGTAACATTCCATAATATTGGCACGATGGATTGAGGATCGTGACTGAAAACTGGCTCACAGCTGATCTTTGCAGTTATCTGAAATATCTTTGCTGCTACACTCTGCCTCTGAATGATCTTCCCTTTCTTTCTTTGTAGTTGACAAAAATGGTGATGTCTGTATTTCTATCCTTCATGAACCTGGTGAAGACAAGTATGGCTATGAGAAACCTGAAGAACGCTGGCTTCCCATTCATACGGTGGAAACCATAATGATTAGTGTAATTTCTATGCTGGCAGATCCCAACGGCGATTCTCCTGCTAATGTTGATGCAGCGGTATGATTCTTATAAATAAAAATGTTCCTACCATTGCTACAAGAAATTAGGAATTCATTTGAGTCCTTGACTAACAGATTTCTTCTTTAATAAATATTCTCTTAATAAGAGAAACAGGGCTTGAACTAAAAAAGTGTGTTTAATAGTGTTAATGTTCTGATTTTGGGTGGCTTACTGGAATAAAACACAAAGCCCAATATACCCCACCGCTGGCAACAGCATCCAAGCAAACCACTTAATGGGTTCCATGGAATCCTTTAAATATTTTTGACCTTTTAAGGCCCCATATTGTTCAGTGCCAGATTCTCTGAGAGACCACCTCTCCCAGTTTACATCTACCCATTCCATCATGTCCAGCAGGAGAGGCATGTTGTGGGTCCTGTTAACCAAAGGGCATTGTCTGGTGGGGCCTAAGAAGAGAATCTTTTCTGCCGTGGAACCCACCCTCTGGAATAGTATTCCTCCTGAAGTGAGATTGGTCCCAACTCTATTAGCCTTCTAAAAGGCCTTTAAAACTTGCTTCTGCTATTAGAAACTGTATTGTATATTGTATATTAATGGTTTTGTTTTTATTTTTGATTTGTTCAAGATGGAATTGCAAATTATACTTACTATGAAACAAATTAAATGTAGGCTTAATTCATTGAAGACGTTAGTTGAAATATCACATGCTACTTTTTTCTCTTAAACAATATAAGAAAATAATGGGTATTTTTCTCAGGAGGTTGGAGAGACAATGCATGTTTTAAACAGTTTTCAAAATTTGTATTTTAATTCACAGAAAGAATGGAGGGAAGATAGAAATGGAGAATTCAAAAGAAAAGTTGCCCGCTGTGTAAGAAAAAGCCAAGAAACTGCTTTTGAGTGACACTTAATTCAGTTAGTAGCTTCACTTTTTTCAGGGTAAGTAATTTAACTGAAAATTCCAGTTTTAACAGGAAATACTGCAAGGTAGCATCATAAATATTACCTTTACATGCTGAGTGTTCCCCAGACAATAAGAAAAGATAGATCTCATACTTATATGAGAAATCTCTGACCCATGAGGACCAGTGCTTCACAGGGCAGCTAAGCATAGGAAACAAGTGGCTGATTATAATACTGTTTTACAAAACTATAATATTTAGAGTGTTAATTTTTCCATAGAAACATTTTGTCTAATATTATATCTCCAGTGTTGTAGAAGCTCATTTGCTTTATCTAATTCTCAGAGAATAGGTTACATTTATTTATCAGTGTCTTCATAGTAGTTATAAGTGCTAATACTAATCTTGTAGCTGATATTTTCTTTAAATCAAGATATTGGCACTTAACTCTGAAAACTAAACATACAAATTTAGATTTACATATATGTGTGTGTATTAATGGTATTTGGGAATGACCTTGGGAGATAGGATGAAGAGGTACAGCCTAGACAATTGCAAAAAGTGTCTCAGCCCACAGAAGGAAAAGGAGCATGGGAAACATCTCAGAAGGGACATTCCCCGGTTTTCTGGAAAGTAAAAGGTGGGGAGAAATTCTTTCAGACTTGCAAGATTCTGTTACTGTAACCTTACAATAAAGGTAATGTTACCGTGTTTCCCCAAAAGTAAGACACTGTCTTACTTTCTTTTGGGCTCTGAAGTAAGCACAGTGTTTTACTTTCGGGGAGGGCTTACTTTTTGACGGTACTGGCATCAGTAGGCCATGAGCATGCGGGGGTGGGGCAGGACCTGTGCATGCGGTGGAGAAGCAACGCAGCGGTGTTAGCATGGTGGCGGACTAGTTGCTTCCCTCCCCGTGCCAGACACCTGCCGAAGCCACGTAGGGTAAGATTTCCGCCCCCGCCCAGATGCCCTCACCTCCCCCAAATGTTTTTTTAGTAACCTGCCTTTCATCTGCATTCCATTTCTCCGTTCGCTTCTCAGCCTTTGCCGCGTGTTTGTGGGACTATTAGTAAAAAAAAAAAAAAGGTTCCATCAGACTTTCTAACTTCTCATGAGATCTCAAGAAGTTAGAAAGTCTGATGGAACTTTTTTTTTAACCAATAGTCCCACAAACATGCAGCGAAGGCTGAGAAGCAAACGGAGAAACGGAATGCAGCTGAAACGTAGGTTAGTAAAAGAAACGCTTGGGGGAGGCAAGGGCATCTGGGCGAGGGCGGGCACGGAAACCTAACCTTGTATGGTGGCGGGAGGATGGGGCGCATGCCCTTCTTGTGCAAGGCTAGCCCCTGTAGCCCCGGGGCAGCTGTGCTGGGTGGTGGTGGGTTGAGGTGGGGGCCGGCCAGCCAGCCAAAGCAGCAGGTGGAGCGCCAGAGGCTCGGGGAGGGAGGATGCTGAAGTGGGCGGTTGGGCCATTGGCAAGAGCAACGTGGCTCAGCAGAAAGCGGCCTCAGAACAAGTGGGGCAGGTAAGGAAAGAAATCCTTGCTCCCCCCAGGAATTCCCTTTCTTTCCTTTGCCTGACCCCCAGCCCTGTGCCATTTTTCTTTCACGATCTGCCGCTGCATGCAAGGAAATGAATTTTTTGGGTGGGGAAAGGTCAATCAATCTATTCCAACTTCTCGCGAAAGATCTTGTGAAGTTGGAATTGATTGACCTGTGGTTTCCTTGCACGCGATGGCAGCAGATTGTGAAGGAGAAACGGCACGGGGCTGGGAGTCAGGTAAGCAAAGAAAGGCAGAGAAGTCAGAAAAGAGAACAGAAAAGAGAACTTTGCAGCTCTGCCTACAGAGCCACCAAAGCTGTAGCTGAATGGGCAGATGAGAGGGGAACCTGCCCCACTTGTTCCACGGCTGCTTTTGGCCGAGCCGCATTGCAGCGACTTTGGGCACAATGCGCAAGGCAGCAAACAGCCGCATCACGCCAAAACCGGCCGTTTACCGCCTCGCGTGTTGTGCTCAATGCCGCTGCCATGAGGCCGTGGAACAAGCCAGGTGGAGGTAAGGAACCGGTATCCCGGATCCCCTCTCCCCCATCGGCTTTGCCTCGTCACAGAGGCTGTCCGTGCAGGCCCTTAAGTAGTGCTTACATTTGGGGAGGGCTTATATTAGGCCCACCCACCCCCCAAAATCAGCTGGGGCTTACTTTCGGGGGCGGGTTTACTTTTGGGGAAACACGGTAGTAGTCATGGTTTGTGCTTCTTATTTGGACTACCTCAAAATACTGAGAACAAGTTGTTCTTCGCTTGGATTTTTGAGGGGGGCATATGAGTCTCTCAATCTGATGGGTAAAGTTTCCTGCTTTACCTTATTTAACGTAGTTTTTCAAGATTACCTCAATAATTGAATTGGTTTAAGATTCACCATGTTCTACAGATTATGGGACTTTTAATATCTTGTATGTGAGAAAACAGTTTAAACCAGGGATGGTAAAAATTTTGGGCTCGTTATACCAAACATTCAGAAAATGCCTAACTTGACTCTGCTGTCATGTCACACATAGAGACGCATACACACACACCTTCCAAACGAAAGAGAAACAATTCTCTTATCTCCATCTGATCTATACCACCCTAAACAGCGGCATTCAATGGCAGTGCTGAGGCTGGGCCTGAAGTAGAAGCCCCGACCTCAACTTCAGCCCTGGCACCATCACTACCACTCAGAAAGGCTGCGCCTTGTACCATTCCCCAAGGTGTGCAGGTCTTGGGGCAATGGCATGATTGCCCCACAACCCAGTGCTTCCTAGGATCTGCACACATCACTTATCTTGAGGTAGTGTTCTCTTTCTATTGACAGCCCCCATGGCTTATCTGAGGCTGCTGCAGGTCACACAAGGCTTTTGTTCTTGAAGTGTCTTCAGAGAATATTCTTCCATAGCCTCTACAGCCTCCCAAAACCATACGAAATCATACCCTATTTGAAAGCACACCCTGTTCTCATAGGACTGCCGGAGGTCCAGAGAGCTCATCCCATTCTCACATGGCCTCCACAGCTCCCCAAAATTGCACAAGTACAAGATGTGCTTTCAAGAATAATTGGGTGTTGGTGAACGTTGGTGTGTCGCCCAGAATATTGAGGCATGTCATCTTTGACATCCGTGTCATACATTCACCATCACTGGTTTAAATATATGGCCTTTCACTTCACCAATGAAGATAGTTTTATATTTAACACCTTTTCCTGCGTAATTTGGGCATTGATACATTTCACTAATGCAATATTTCAGCTTATTGCATGAATAGTCAAGTCAGTAAAAGTGCTTTTAATTAGATGATTTAAATGGAGCTATCAAATGGACTTTTATGGCAGTGCAACACTATAGTTTTACAAATTAGTAGTTAAAAATTCACATGCCCTAAATATTTAACTGCAAAGGGTGCTTAGTGAGTTAGAGCAGCCTAGGGGTGAATGAATTAGAATGATCATGGAAGTTAACTTATAGAAATTTGATTAATAAACTGTCTAATAAAAACTTTCTGGGGATTCTCATATTAATGTTGGAAGTACTAAAGATATATGAAGATTCAGATGAAATCTAGGTACCATGGCTGACGATTCTCTCTTCTTTTGTCTGTAGGTTTCCAGTTGAGGAACATGGCACTGTTTTTCCTGCACTCTACCCACCTATTGCTGGACTTCTGTTTATACCAAGTTGGCAGACACTGGCAGGAACTCGGCTGCAATAAAACATGGCAGTTATTAATGCTGACAAGGAGTCTAACAAGTGCCAACAAAGATTTGTGCATTTTGAAAACTAATGGAACTGCTTTAACCTTCAGGAAGAATTGTAAAGATGTGTACATAGCACAACATGATCCGGATAATATATATACTGTTCATGTACATCCACAAATACACCTTGTACCAAATAATGCTGTCTTGTAGTTAGAATAAGAATCGTGTAAATTCTAAAGATTTTTAGCAGATTCTTTTTTCCTCCACTCCAATTCATGGGGTTCTTTTCTTATGAGCCTTTTCTCAAATTTTCTCATGAAGCATGTTGGACTAAAAGAAATTAGGATTAAAAAAAAATTCCATTTTAACTTTCCTTTTCAGCCATTAAAGCTTCATTAAAAATCTCACTTTAATAAAAATTTAATATCTTTGTAACTTCCTTCCCTCAACATTTTTTGGGAATACATTAATAAAACATTGATATCTCTCATTTGATTCTGATGATAAGCATTGTCATCAGGTGATGCATTTATTCTCCTTACGTTTTTACCTAGCTGTGCTCATCTTTTGGCTTGGATGCAGCAATAAGATTTACAGCCATGAATTACGCTTGAGCCTACTAGTTGTTCCCAAAAGGGCTGAGAGCATTCGCTTTGAAAGTGGTCAGCTGTGTAAGTTAGCCCAATACAGGTTGAACCACTTTTTTATTTCTTGCCTGATTTGAAGTTGGATAGATAAAAGCATGCAGAGCTATAGGCTTCAAGTGAGTTCTGGTTTTGCTATCATATACTCTTCCCCTATCTCATGTCTTCTTTTTCCTCTTTTTTTTTTTTGCATTCTGGTCCCATACAGATTTTCCTCACTTAATGTATAAAGAGAAATTGCAATGTATATTTTCATGTAACTTGATTTTGGAATTCTGTCACCTTCTGTAGTGAGTTCTTCCAAAATATAAATTTTTCCAATAGTTTTGTGTCAAGTTGGCTGTCTGCACTTTAAAAAATGAGAACACATTTTCAGAGAGCCTTAACGGATTTAGATTGCAAATCCTTGTCAATGAGCATTGTCAAATTCTATGTATTCCATGCACTATAGTTGGACTGTTGACTGGGTCAAAGACTTGCTAATGAGAGTTCTGTGAACCCATTGTGTATCCTTTATAGTATAGCCTTACCAATTGCATTAGATGATGAAGCATCATATTTGAGGAGGATAAAGCAGAATGCTCTTTGATAGATTCCCTCCCACTAATGATTTATGCAGATTTTTCATTTCCTTAAAATTTGCTCAAGAGTTCTAGGTGACTCTCCAAAGCAAATTAGCAGGCGACAGGAAGATTAGAGATTCTTGTATGAGAGGATATATCTGTATAATATATTCCTTGTATTTTGCTGCAGATGATATAATACATTAATGCCCATTTAGAAAAAAAACAATTACACCAGTCACCATGGGGAAACTGTCCAGATGTTTGTTTATTTATTATTTATTTATTACTTAGATTTCTATGCCGCCCTATTTCAAAAACTCAGGGCGGCTCACAACATAGATACTAACATGTAGAAATCTAATATATATAAAAAACATTATAAACCCATCAATTAAAAGACCAATCATCTAAAACAGACATACAACATACATACACTGGCTGGGGGCAGGTGTTAACTGCCCCAGGCCTGTCGGCAAAGATGAGTCTTCAATGATTTGCGAAAGGCGGAGAGGGCGGGGGCAATATGGATCTCCGTTGCTAGGCTACTATTCCTAGCATTCTTCATTATCAGGCAGGTTGAGGGCTGCTGGAATACAGTATATGGTTTAGGTACGCATCCCTGGCCAACTGAAGTAGAAGTCAATTGTAGTCTTTTAAGTAATTGAAAATGAGTAAATATCCTGATAAAAGATTAGGGGAGGGAAGGTTGGCAAAGCAGTCCGCATTTGTAAATTGTAAAAAAAAAAGTATATGAACTCTCTTTATTAGAAGCACAACCATTCCTACACTATTTTATAGTGCTCTTCCTGGTCTTGTCTGGCCTGCTTATTAAAGTTTAGGTACATTCATCTGTTAGCAGCTTCAGCAGCAGCTCTCATTACTACCACTTCAGAGCAAGAACTAGAAGCAAATATCTCGGTTGGAATTCACATGGGAATTAAAGCAGAATTTGCCTGGATATAGAAGCACTAGGCTGGGTAATATAACATAAAGAAATACATAAAAAATCCCAAATGTTCTATATCATAATTATTCTCCAGCACTGGAGATGGATAATCCACCAATGGGTTTAGACTCTGTTCCTGCCCAATCAGATCAGTCAGCCAAAGTTGCCACACCCGTCCTGGACCATAGTGATCCCAGTCTTGATGCGAGCGTAGCCATTGGCTGACTGCAAGACGTGTTGGCTCATAAATCTAGCCCTAGACCTAAGTAACCTGCGAAGGCGGGAGTGGATTATCCATCTCCATGCTGAGAAAAGGCATTCAGGTAAGAACGCCCCTTCTCCAACACTGGAGATGGATAATCCACCAATGGGACATACCAAAGCCTACTGTCCCTGAGGGAGGGGAGCAGGCCGGTCCGGCGTGGCACTTTTGAGGTACGACTTGTTGGAGAACCCTCCTATCAAAGGAGGCGTCCGCCGAGGCGAACCTATCAATTTTATAGTGCCGTATAAAGGGAGATGGTGAAGACCATGTGGCTGTCCTGCAGATGTCCTCAATGGACACCTGAGTGACCCAGGCCGCGGAAGTAACGGCACTCCGAGTAGAGTGGGCCATAATCTGTCGTGGAACCGGCAATGAAGCAGCTTGATACGCCCTCGCAATGCAAGCCCTAATCCACCTGCCAATCATGGAGGAGGAGACCTTCCGGCCCCTGGAGGAAGGGCGGAAGGAGACAGAGTCTCTGAGTTGCGGAACGCTGTCTGTGAGATATAGTACCGGAGCGCCCTGCGGACATCCAATAGATGCCATTGCCGTTCCTGATCATGCGATGAGTTAGGACAGAAATCCGGGAGCACAATTTCCTGGGCCCTGTGGAAAAGGGAGTTGACCTTTGGAAGAAAGGTAGGATCGAGGCGGAGGACCACTTGATCCTGGTGGAAAATGCACAGGTCATCCCAGATAGATAGCGCTGCCATTTCGAAAATGCATCGTGCCGATGTGATCGCCACCAAGAATGCCACCTTGTGGGACAGATAGCGAATGTCACATTTTCAGTGGCTCAAAGGGCGGCTTGGTCAGGGCCCGAAGAATCCGTGGAAGCTCCCAAGAAAGGTACCTGTGCACTACAGGGGGCCTGGTGTTGGCAGCCCCCTTGAGGAATGAGCAGAGTAGGGGGTGATGTCCCAGGGAAACCACGGAGTCACAGGTGAGTACTGTGGAAAGTGCGGCGATCTGGCTGCGCAATGTGTTTGGGGCCAAGCCCCTCTCCAAGCCCTCTAATAGATAGTCCAGAATATGGGGAATCATAAGGTCTGAGAGTGACAAGTGTCGAACCGAGCACCACGAGAGAAAGTTCTTCCACATGGCCTTGTAAATGCGGTTTGTAGAAGGGCGACGGGAAGCCTGGATTCCCGTAATGACTCCTGGAGAGCAAAGCTCCCGTGACAAGATTGAGCGCTCAAGTGCCAGACGGCTAACTGGAGGCATTGGGGGTCCGGATGGAGAATGGTCCCCTGGCTGAGCGAAACCCTGTCCAGAGAAATCCTCCATGGATCCGCAAGGGAGAGACTCACCAGATTGGCGAACCAAGGCCTCCATGGCCAGTACGGAGCCACTAGGAGGATCTCCGCCCACTCCTGAAGAAGTTTGTGGATGACCGCCAGGAGGAGAGGGAGAGGAGGGAAGGCGTAAAGCAAGCCCTCTGGCCATGGGCTCTGGAGACCATCCGTTTGTTCCGCCCCTGGAGATGGGAACCAGGAAAAGAATCGAGGTAGCTGGGCATTGCCCGGAGACGCAAAGAGGTCCAGCAATGGCAGGCCGAACCGGTGACAGATTTCTCTGAAAATCCTCGGGTGGAGTCACTATTCCGAGTGATCTACCGTTGCCCTGCTCAGGAGATCGGCCTGAGTGTTCGCCTCCCCTGAAATGTGATCAGCCTTGATGGAGGCCAGATTGGATTCTGCCCAGGAGCCCAGTAGAAGGGCTTCGGTCAATAGGGTCCGAGATCTGGTGCCTCACTGCCGGTTTATATGAGCCTTGGCAGCTACGTTGTCTGTGAGGACCAATATGTGACGCCTCGTCACCAGGCTGTGAAAGTGGCGAAGGGCCAGATGTATGGCCCGGAGCTCCAGCCAATTGATGTTGTGCTGAAGGTCTGAGCGAGAGCAACGGCCCTGTGCCCACTGTGAGTGAAGGTGCGCTCCCCAGCCGAACAGGCTGGCATCGGTCGTCAGCACGAGCAATCTGGCTCCTTGAAGGAGGACTCCTTGAGCATGGCGGGCGAGAGCCACTACATGAGAGACCACGATACTTGTAGTGGGAGTCTCACCCTTTGTTGGGAGGCGTTGAGGTTCTGTCTTTGGAAGGGGAGCAGGAACCACTGAAGTTCCCTGGAGTGGAGCCTGGACCAAGGGAGGATTGCTATGGCCGAGATCATCTTCCCTAACAACTGGGAGAGACTGGCCAACATTACAGCTAGTCTCCTGTGTAATTGGAGGATTAACTCCCTTATGCTGTCCCGGCGTTCCTGTGATAAGTAGACCCGGCACTCCACCGTGTCTATGATGGCCCCTAGGTGTAACAGCCTTGTTGTGGGAACCATATGGTTGGGGAAGTTTACCAAGAACCCGTGATCCTGGAGTAGCTTCACCACCAGTTTGAGGTCCGCCAGGGCGGACTGGGTGGACAATGACTGGATTAATATGTCATCCAGGTAACATTGGACTCTTACTGGCACCATCCTTAGGTGAGCTGCTAGAACTACCAGGATCTTGGTAAATACCCTGGGAGCCGATGGTAGGCCAAATGGGAGTGCCCTGTATTGAAAATGGCACCCCTTGTGTGCGAACCTTAGAAACCGGTGGTGGGCGAGAGAGCTGGAGATATGGAGGTATGCTTCCGGGAGGTCGATAGATGTCAGGAAGTCCCCTTTCCTTACGCTTCCCAAGATGGAGTGGAGCGTTTGCATCTTGAATTTGCGGTATGCAAGATGACAATTCAAGCCCTTGAGATCTAAAATGGCTCTCCATCCCCCTGACGCCTTGGGGACAACAAAGAGGATGGAATAAAACCCCCGACCCCTCTGGTCTGCTGGCACCGGCCTGTATGTTTAGTAGATGTTGAACGGCTTCATTCATTAGTCTTTCCTTTGTTCGATTCCATGGGTAGGGGCAGGAGAGAAATCGATTTGGAGGGTTGGAGATGAACTCCAGGGACAGACTGTGACGTACGGTGTTTAGTACCCACGTGTCTGTGGTGATGGCCTCCCATTGGTGGACAAAGAGAGAGAGTCTGCCCCCTATGGGAGGGACCGCTGGGGGTCACCTGGAGCGGTGGAATGGTTGATTGTTCCCGTGAAAGGGCCGCTTGCCCTGAGATTGCTGTCTAGGTCTGGCCGCCTGCCTGTCAAGCTGCCTATCCTGTCTGTCCTGCCTGGCTGGGAAGGTTGAATGTAGTTGTACCTAGTCCCTGCATGAAAGGACTGTGTTCGTGGATTGGAAGAATTGGACCGTTTGTCCGATCTCTTAAGGAGATGATTAAGGACCTTGCGTTTGTCCTTATTCTCAGTGAGATAAGGATTCAACGCATTCCCGAACAACTTGCCTCCCTGATAAGGTGCCGCTGATAGACGCCATTTAGACTTGGTGTCGGCTTGCCAGTGCTTCAACCAAAGCATACAGCGACCAGTGATGCTGGAAGCCATAGCCCTGGAGGAAAATCTGGTGGCCTGGAGAGTGGCATCTGACGCATACTCGGTGGCCGCCACCATCTTGCTAAGGTCCTGGTGGGTGCAGATATCCTCTGCTGGGATACGGGCTTGGAGCTGTCTTAGCCAGCAGAGGGCCGATCTGTTGAAGAAAGATGCGGAGGTGGCTGCTCTAATAGCACATGCAACCGCTTGATGTGTCCTGCGGTAGGCGAGTTCGCACTTAACGGTCCTCAGCTTTGAGAGCCTCAGAGGCATCACCTGGAATGACAGTGGGTGATACTAGGTGCCCTAAGGGCTCATCCACTGCAGGCACCTCCAGGGCCTCCTCCAAATCCTTAGCCACATTGTAAAGCTTTTTGTCGGTATTACCTGGGAGGGGAAGGGAGGCCAGGGATGTCCACTGCTTTCGGACCGTGTTCAGAAATATGGGAGGGTAAGGAATGCGGTGTTGAGCTGCCACCGGTTCAGTGAAGTTTGGGTCCACTTCCGATTCAGGGAAAACGGTGGTTGTTGCTGAGGAAGGATTGGCCCGAGATGGGCTGTGGATGTGACGTTGCGGAGCAAGGGAACAAAGAAGGAAGGATTGAAGAGGCCGCTAAAGGAAGGAGTTTCGGGGGAGGCTCCTCCTCAGACATCGGAATCCCCTGTTCAATGTCAAGTTCGCGAAGGGATGAGTTTTCCGAGCAGGTGGACCCAGATGGGGAAGAAGGAGCATAGTAGGTTTCAGAAACTGGTTGGCGACTAGGCACGTGAGTGACAGCCGCTGGCCTAGGAGCTTGTGCTCTTGCCTCAAGGGCGCAATCTACCACTTGAGCAATCAGCAAGGCCAAGCGGTCCTCTGAGGGGAAGAGGACTGGCTCACTCGGCCGAAGCCCGGCCGCAGTGGGTGTGAAGGTAGACTCGGGTGTCACGTGTTGAGCCCGTGTAACAGCAGGTTGAGAAATGGGGAGGGCTCCGCCCATCCCACATGGTGCATGGGGAGGTAGGGGTTCCCCTGTCGACTATATCCCCAGGGGGGAGGTGGGGGCCCCGGGGTAGGTCAAAGGTTGACCCTTCGGCTTGGGGGACTCCAACCTGGCTATTTTCTGTGCCTTTGAAAACTCCTTTTCTAGGGCTTGGTGTCTCCGGCTGGCCTGCTTTTCAGCTCTCTTGGAGGTCTTGGCATTAGGTCTGGCCTTGGCTTTGGCCCACTCTTGCCAGCAACCTCCTGACTAGAGGATTTAGGGTGCATAGGAGCCGATGAATACGGCAAAGCGTCCTTTGTAGAAGGCATAGAATTCTCCATTCACTGATAACACAGGAGTATGATGGGGAACCCCTGGTATCCAGAGAATAGTTCCCAGATAAACTGCTGCGTGGATAAGAACAGACGCACAACAGGGGACGCCTGGAATCCAGCTATAGCTGTTGCGCGAATAAGGACAGACGCACTACAGGGGGCGCCTGGAATCTGGATAGAGCTGTTGTGGATAAGAACAGGCGCACTATAGGGGACGCCTGGAATCCAGATAGGCTACTGTATGGATAAGGACAGGTGCACGGTAGGGGACGCCTGGAATCCAGATACAGCTGTTGGCAATTTAGTAGGCCCAGAATCACGCTGGGTTAGGCCAGATCAGAGCAAGGTGGGGCTGAGGGTAGGGACCAAGAGACCAAAAAGGGACCAAGGGTAGAAGTGTGTACACTGAGAGTGGGACCTGTAATTTGAATTGCCTGATATGGTTAAAGTGTGGCCTAAGAGGGCTTGGAAGTTTTGTTGCCCTTTCAGAGAGCAGGCCTCAAGCCTGTCTGACTCCCAAAATGGCAGCCGCCCTCAAATGGCGGCCTTTCTGGCGGCGGTGAGACCTGGATTTGCTCTCCCCGGGTGTTCTGCCTTAGTTGACCCTCGATGGAGCCGCTTTTCTGATGACAAGGAAGAATGTTCCGAAAAGAGGAGGAAGGAGCCCCTTCCTCCAGTATTCCCGTGAGGATCACGTGGCCCAAAATGGCAGCTGCGTGAAGGGAAGACGTCTAGGTCTGCCGCGGTCCGAGAGGCTTTGGGGAACGCTGGCGCAAATGGGCACTTCTTGCCAAGGAGGAAGGCCGCGCCAGAGGCTTTGTTAAGGAAACAGCGCTTTCCACCTCTCCGATTGGCCTAACCGCTGATTGGCGACCGCGTGAGGAAAAGGCGTTTAGGCCTGCCGCGGTCCAAGAGGCTTGAGGGGACGCTGGCGCCGAAGAGCACTCCTTTGCCAAAGAGGAAGGTCCGCGCCAGAAGGCTTTGAAAGGAAAATGGCGCTTTCCCCCCTCCAATCAGCTGCCTAACAGCTGATCGGCGCTGTCCCCCCTTGGCGCGCACGCACCTTCGGCTGCAAGAAGGAAGCTATCAAGTCCCCGAGGCTAGTGGGGAAAAATGCGACGGTCGGCTTAAGTGATCACCAGAGCTGCGGCCGCAGCTCCAAGGAAGCAGAATCGTGGGGTTCCCGAGAGGGATCATGGCCCGTCGCGACAGGCCTCTGCTGACCCTCGTCTTCAGCCAACGGAGCTGCAGCCGCAGGCTCCGGTAAGAATGAGGCCGATCTGATATCAGCCGGGGACTAACAGCCATTAGTCCGCGGAATGGATCAAGCGAGTTAGAAGCTTTGAAGGAAATCAATTAGCTGGGGTGGGGAGGAGGGGGAAGGTAAGGAAGGAGCCCCTTCCTTAGAAATTCCAATCTTTATCTCCCTCGAATCAGGAATTGGAAATTAATACTATTAGGGGTACCCAAATTCCGTGCTGAATACAGCACTGCTCAAGCTAACTTGGAAATGGAAAATCCACCAATAGAGACTGTACCTGCCTAAGAGCCAAAGTTGTACGTCTGTCCTGTCAAGACTGGGATCTCTATAGTCCAAGATAAGGTAAGACAACATCCCTTTTATGACACATACACACTTGTTTAATCCCACACAAGGAATAAATCATGCATTTTTTGTATGGGGTAATTTCTAATTCTATACATGTATTTTTCTGATAGAAGGAACATTCATACAGCAACTATTCTTAGTGGAAGGGGTTTTTAATAGTAATTTTATCTTTTTATTTAATTGAATATGTCTGGGTGGATTCATCTGAAGTAAACTAGCAATATGTGCCAATAAAATAGCCTCTAAACTCAAACTTTCTTTAAAACAAGCAGTTGCCATCTTTGCTTGTTTGGTTACTTCAGATAAAAATAAAAGATGGGGTGAGAGGAGAAGACATTCTCCTGAGGGGAAAAAAGTAGTAGTAACCCATCACTAATGTCAGGAGACCACAACTGATATAATTGAAAGAAGCAACAATACAGTATAAGACTGAAAAAGGGGTAGTAGGTTCTTGCCTTGAGTATTTCTTTAAAAAGTAGAATGTTTTATCCTTCTGGCTGCATGCCTATGCAACCCAGATTACTCTTATGTTGGCATGTGAATTAGAAATGATACTTCATAAATTCACTGTCTCATTAAAAAGATATTTATTGCTGCTTCTGAACTATTAGTACCTAGACATGGTAGCTTAGTTTAGACAATTGGTCAAGAACCAGATTTGCTTGACTTTTGCTAAGGAGAGCTGGGGTGCCAGCCAGCCAGCTATCATTTGTGCTCTTGAGTAAAATATGATGAGGGAATTTTATTGTATCTTAGGCACTTCTTCCATAATTAAAACATGAAGGGAAGCATCCCCAATTTAAATTGCATATTTCTGTAAAACAAAAAGACTTTAAAGTAGATTGAAATTAAATTCATCCCATGTTAAGAGAAAGCTTAAAATTATGTTGTAGTCGAGCTTTTTTTTGCTAGGCTTTCTTTGTTCCTAACTTTGTCTGAACTTGATAAAGTACTTGGAGCAATAGGAAATCCCATGTAGACAAAGCGGGAAGTAAAAGAATTCCAGAAGGCAATGGCATACCATTTCTGTATTACACCAAGAGGAAATTGAATTCAACTCAGGAGATTGTACTGCTCACATAATACATATTCTTGTGTTCTAAGCAAGGCTGTATAAATTCCTAGCTCTTGTTTTAAAGTACTACATTTACTATTTAAAATCTATTATATCTGATTTTCCAGTGCTGATCAACTAATAGCAAACTCTGATTTATGAACTGTTTTCTGGGTTTGTTTTATGATTTGTTTTAAAAACGAGTACCTTAGAACAGTGGTACCCAGCAGCAATGACAGCAGAGGGAGGGTTTCACATGGGCACATGCCACTTGCACATATGGAGATTCCTGTGGTTGCCTGCCACTTGCACGACCCAGTTCCCAACAGGCCGCAGACTGGTACCAGTCCACGGACTGGGGGTTGGGAACTCCTGTCTTAGAATACAACTTTGCTCTCGGATTATTGTAATCCACTAGACCAGACATGTCAAACACAAGGCCCGGGGCCGGATGCGGCCTGCGAAGTGGTTTCATGTGGCCTGTGAAGCCATCCTGGAAACAACTAGGGAATGGCCACTGCTGCCTTGGCCCTGGCCCAGACCGGACAGGAGCCAATGTACAATTTTGTGGTGGCCATCTATGCTGAAATGCATTCAGTCTTAGCTCCAAAAGGCCATCTAGAAACAGCGAGGAACCAGCCCCTGCTGTGCTGGCCCCGCCCCCTGGGTGCATGCTGGGGAGGTGTCACCCTTTGTGAGGAATGAAGAAATGGACCATGCCTTGGCGCTTGCCCCGGTCCCACCCCCTTCTGCCAGAGACCCTCAGATCTGTCCCACTCCTGTCCAGGCACCACACCCACCAAGTAGGCTGCACCCACCCCGGCCACACCCACCCGGCCCCCCGAGGGCAACCGCAATGCTGATGCAGCCCTCAATGAAATTGAGTTTGACACCCCTGCACTAGGCTTTTAAAAACTGCTTATAGATGGTAGAATCCACTCGTCCTGCAGTGCTGCCTCAACTTTGAGTGAAGGTGGTGTTTGTTGGAAAGATGAGTGAAGAATAGCAATAGCACTTAGACCAGTGGCTCTCAACCTTTCTCAGGTCGAGACCCCACTTGCCCCACCCATGCGCGCCGCGACCCCGACCCAGAAAAAATTTTTTAAAAAAAATTAAAAAAAATAATTAAAAAAAATGGCGGCTGCGATGGGCAGATCCGCGCATGCACGGATAGGCCCGTCGCATGCGCTGCGCATGCGCGCATCCGCCCGTCGCGGGCCGCCATTTTGTTTTTTTTGTTTTTTTTATAAAAAAATATAAAAAAATAAAAAAAACAAAATGGCGGCCGCGACAGGCGGATCTGCGCATGCGCGGATCGGCCCGTCGCACACGCCGCGCATGTGCGCATCCGCCCATCGCGGTCCACCATTTTGTTTTTTTAAATTTTTTTTAATTTTTTAAATTTTTTTTTATTTTTTTTCGGCGCGACGGGCGGATCTGCGCGTTCGTGTCGCGCGCGCGCCAAAAAAAAATAAAAAAAAATTAAAAAAATTAAAAAAAATTAAAAATAAAAAAAAATAAAAAAACAAAATGGCGGCCGGCGGTGCCCGGCGACCCCTGCGAAATGGTCACGTGACCCCAAATGGGGTCGCGACCCCAAGGTTGAGAACCACTGACTTAGACTTATATACTGCTTCACAGTGCTTTATAGCCCTCTTACAAAGCCAGTATATTGCCCCTAACAATCTGGGTCCTCATTTTACCGGCCTCGGAAGGATGGAAGGCTGAATCAACCTTAAGCCAGTGGGAATCGAACTGCCAAACTGCTGGCAGTCAGCAGAAGTAGCCCGCAGTACTGCATTCTAACCACCGTGCCACCACGGCTCATGTCAGGAGTGTAAATCAGGCACCTACATTGGGCAGCAGTGATATAGGAAGATGCTGGAGATAGATTTATCATTCTAGTGACAATGGTAAAGGCACCATGTCATACAGCACAGAAAGCAGTGATAACTCCTGTATTTTATCGAGAAACTACAAAGTCAATAAAAAGTGGTTGATGTAGCGTTGAATGATGGGCCCTTCAGTTTGGATGTCATTCAATATGCTTTTGTGGATGAGCTGATGATCTTTTGGAATGCTAATGGTATTTATAACATAGCTACAGTCAACTACACTTTTTACTTTTTAAGTATCAGAAATAGACCAAAATTAGATGCTTTCACTCAGAGGGTCATACTGTTTACTACTCAGGACATGAAAAACAAAGGAACTGTCCTGATTTCATAATCAGAAAATATACTGCAAGAAAAATATCTAAAACGATTCTCAGTCCTCCAGATGATGGTTTTGCCAAAGGTGCTTTTTCAAGAGGCAACTGGACTTTCTTGTTTTTCTTTGAAGATGTTTTGCTTCTCATCCAAGAAGCTTCTTCAGCTCTGACAGGATGGTAGGGAATGGAAGGACTTCTATTCCTTGCAGACAGTCCTTTCAGCAGTTCCATTTGCATTACTCAGGTGTCCCTATAGACACAGATAAATCTCCAAGTGGCCTCAACAATTCTAAAAGAAGGCAAATGACCAGCTGTCTGGAAAGAATATAAATCCTTCCATTCCCCACAATCCAGTCAGAGCTGAAGAAGCTTCTTGGATGAGAAGCGAAACATCTTCAAAGAAAAACAAGGAAGTCCAGTTGCCTCTTGAAAAAGCACCTTTGGTGCAAGAAGAATACATACGTACAATGCAGTATAATGAGTAATGATAATTCCCACACAAGCTTTTATGGACAATCCTTTAATACGATCATCCAAAATTTATGTTCTAACCATTGATACAGAAGAAAAGACTGATCAGTTTATGGTCAAGTTTCATTTGAAATTCACAGAACATACAAGTAAGACATTACCCTCCTATGAAACCTATATACAGGGCAGGAAGCCTCTGGCTGGATCGTGGCAAAACAGAGTTCAGGACAGTAAAAGAGTGAGCTTCATGTTCTTTAATTTATTCAGTTTATATGCTGAAACTGGACTGGAAAAAGGTGAATTTGGTTTGAAAACTGGAGGAAGAAACATCAATCCATGCTATGCTATTCTGATAGCTGAAAATGGAAAGGATTTGCAATTTCTAGTTATGAAAGTCAAGGAGTACAGGGGAAAAAAAGAAATTACATATAAAGTTCAAATTCATGGTACAATACTGTACGCGGTCTTAAAATGCTGACGATTCTAAAGGGGGAGATAACTTCTCTTTAAAATTGTGCATCAATATTAAATATTAACCTGTCAAGAAATGGCACAGATTAGCACTTTATAGGGTAGTTATGAAGGCTTTGGACAAGATACTCAGATGTCAGGATGTGTCTACATTTACAAAGATCAAAATCATGAAGGCAATGGGTTCCTCTGTAACACTTCATAGAAACATAAGTTGGACTTTGAAAGAGCAGGATAGGAAGTATTAGCACAGATAGCTAAGAAAACAAATATAACACAGAACAATCTGTTTTCATTAGAGCCATGAATGACCAGAATCAAATTGTACCCTGGGCTTGTTATTTATTATCTAGTTCTCTTGCATTCTCTTGAGAAGTCTGTAATGCTAGGAAAGGTGGAAGAAAAAAAAAAGACAATCAGCAGCAAGACTTAGTTATAGTGGTGATGGATGTACTGTCCAGGAAGACCTGAAGGACCAAATTGGGAACCAATAATCCTGGTGGGGGGGAATCTATATAATGGAGATTGGTAAGAGTTGACGCTGACTTTGTGGCATGTACAAAAGATGGTAAGACATCAAATTTGTTCAAGAGTCCCTTATCTGAGGATTCTACATTGCTAGTAGCTCCCTACTAGCAACACGCTTTGAAACATTGTCCGGAGATCCTCATTTCTCTCAGCTTTTTTTATTATGCCTATAAAGTTATACAACCCCAAACAATTAATGTATATATTTTTATACCAATACATAATCAAGAAATATTCCCTTATTCCACAGGTAGTCCTCAACTTACATCTGCAATGGAGCTTGCCCATTACAGATGTAAATCATGACTGTCGTAAAGCAGGTCATCGTATAACTGGACCCAATTTTACAATCTTTTGGGTGGGGCAATTGCTAAGTGAACACAAACTCATTGTTCATTATGGAGCATTTCTGCCAGGTTGTGGCAAAGAGGTAAATTGTGTTCACATGACTCCAGGATGTTGCAAATGGCCATAAATGTGAGCCAGTTGCTGGGCACCTGAAATGCAATCACATGACCATGGTTGGGGTAGCTTTGTGTAAAAACTGGGTCGCAAGTACTGGCAATTAGAATAGAGAAAATACCAGGCTAGACAGACTGTGTTGATCCAAGAGCGTGGCCACCAAAACACTGTATCAAAATAACTTGATTGGTATGTTAAGTGAACTCTCTATGAGGAATTGTAACTTATTTATTGCACAATGTTTAAATAAACGACGTGGTCCATAATATAATAATTCAATGTATAAACCAGGCCAGTGTTTTAATTCACATATTGCATTCAACTCAGAGCAGTGAAAGGCCATACTTATTACTATTATTATTTTTGACCTTCAAAGGTTATAAGAAAAGTGGTTGGTGAAATCAGTGATGACTTATACCTGGTTTCACAAAAGAACTCAGGATGGCATAAATAGTATTCCCTCCTATTTTTCCCAACAGTAATAGCTTAAAGCACTCAATTTGTTCTAGCAACACAAAGATACACTTCTGAAAATGGTGATTTTTGCAAAATTTCAGTACTATGATACAGAAATATTACTGTAAAAAAAAACTCAGGGTTGTTTATACTGCACCAAACAATTATTTCCTTAACTATGCTTGTTGAATAAATTATAATTGGCTGAGATCTCACATCACACAAAGCCATAAACTGTTTGACATATGGTAACAGCTGAGTTTGTATGAGTTAAGCCAATGTAATTGTAAGATATCCAAAGTCAGTTGGGAATAAGCAGCATTAATACTTGTTAAATTAATAATAAAATTAAAAAAATATTCTATGATTTGATATGGTATATGAACACATGAAACATAAAGGGAGCTTTTAATATTCATTTGGAAGAGGAGTACAATTACCCCAAATATAATATGCTTCCTCCCTTTTATTTCTATAGCTCCCTTCATCTTTTACTGTTGGATATGCCAATAGAATTTCAACATCTAGAAGGCCTTATAGGGCCCATCTCAAATTGAAACCATAGTCCTAAAATATTCCAATCTTACTGAAGTTGATATTTACAATTATTTTGTTAGATTTACAGTCCACCTTTTCTAATTCCTCCCCATTTTCCCAGTAAGAATTCTGTGATGTACAATTAATTTTAATTTCATTATTGGGGGGGGGAGGGAACTTGTAAATTTCAGAAGAATCCCACACTATCTGGAAGCCACTAGATTGAGGATGTGCTAAACCAACCAGAGGTAGAACTATCCATCACTTATTAGCTTTGTGTAAAAGAATAGCTAGAATTTTCTTGGCTTAATTGAAATAGGATTTTAACCACTTGTAAAGCTATTGTTCTAGAATCTAGAAAAAGAAAACTGCATACTGTATAAATCTTTATATCCTGCATAGGCTGAAAAGGTTTTGCATGTTTTTATAGTTTTTTTCCCCAAGTTGCTTTCTGTCAAAAAAAAAGTTTTTTAGTGTTTGGATCTTTATAGTATTTTATTTATACCAAAGTACAGGCTTTATATAGTTTTATCTTTTTAATATTGTAAGCCACCCAGAGTTAACCTGTGGTAAAATGGGCAGCCAATAGATTTTAAAATAAATTAAATAAAAATATTTTAATATTGCTCATCAGAAAATGGAAAAAGCTGCATTTGTTCAGAGATCCTTTGCTCTTTCGTTTACAAAAATACTCATTAGGGAAAACAAAGTTGGACTGTTGCAGTTGTCTTGTAGTCCTTAAGTATGTAAAAATAAAATATGACGGTGAAAAAGAAAAATGCCACAAATGCTAAGACAGAGGCTTAAATGTTGATCTTAATAAAAAGCCTCAGAAGCACTATCACTAAGGTTCTTAAGTCTTCGTTTTGCTTAAGAAAAAAGATAAAGAAAATTCAGCAGGCGCTCAAAAAAATTATTTTGTCCTAAGGAAAAATAATCCCGTTTCATTTAGCAAGGTGAACTCCATGTATGCTTAAACATACTTTGCCTTCGGCTTCTAACAGTTATAAGATTTAGAAAACGGCGTTAGAGACATTCAAAAGAAAATAAAAATAAAAAGAGGAATAAGCCTAAGAGGAGTAGCAGCACGCTAAATACAAAGGCAGTTCTCGAGTCGGCAGATAGTTGACTCTGAATGCGCTTGCGCACTCGATCGTTTGACGCCTTCGCTCCTTGTCCGCCGCCACTCCGCCCACAAGCTCAGATATCGCGAGAGCTCTGTCCGAGAAACGGCGGAGGCCAACATGGCGGAAGGTAAGTGAGGTGGGGGAAGAGGCAGTAGCTGCAACTTGAGCGGGAGAGTGGATTTACCCTGAGGCGATTTTATATGGGGTGGAGCGATTCCTTCGGGGTCTGGCGAGAAACGACCGAAAAAGAAGGGGAGGGGCTGAACGCGCCTTATCGACAGGGGTCATCTGTATTTTTGTGTGAACCAGGGGGCGTTACCTGGCAGGGAAAGAGAATCGAAGAATCTTTCCCAGCCTGACTTAAGGCTGGTCGGACTACAACTCCCATTAAAGTGATCTTTTGACTTTCCCGGCGGAGGAAGATGAGAGGTGTAGTATAACGCCGCCAGGCTAGAAAAGCCTGGAGTAAAGAGGGTCTCGGATAGTGGGGAGGAGGAAGGGTTGGGAGAGAGGAGGCGCAAAAAAAAAACCCAAAAACCAGTGTATCTTTCTGAAATAAGATGTTTTAACACACCTTGCTTCTCGGTGTGATGCTGTCAGGTTGGATTATAGCTCCCCTGCTGCCCAGCCTTATCTGGAATCTACAATTGTATTGAAAGATCTGTCGATTTTTTGCAGCCCATTTAGGAACTTAATTTGCTTCATTTATCTCCAGTGATTGATTAGTGAAGCTGAATATTGGCTGGCAGTGATGTGTTGAATTTTAGAGTTTCTATCTGAGAGAGGGTGCCTTAGAGTTGGTTTTTGACTTCTAACTACGGTTTTCTTGGCAAGATTTCTTCCAGAAGTAGTTTGACATTGCCTGTTTCTTAGGGCTAAGAATGAGTGACTGGCCCAAGGTCCATCCAGTTGGCTTTGTATCTAAGGTGGGACTTGAACTTAAGGTCCTGCAGATTTTAAACCGATACCATAACCACTGCACCAAACTGGCTCTGATATTGAGAGAATGCAGAACTATTTTTTTTTTGCTAGGAAAGCCCTTCCCTAAGAAAAATGTTTAACAGTGATCCAGATTCTTAGTATGTTTAGCTCAGGTTTGCTTGAATTGACTGACACAAATGCCCTTTAGTTTCTCTGCTTTCTTTCCCATTATCTTTTACCTATTTATTAAAGTGGCACTGCCAGCAATTTTAGCTAAACCTAGGACTTCTTCTAAGCTATATGGAGGGAATAGTAGTCAGATTAATCCAACAATACCTGGGAATCCATAGATTTCTCATTCCTAATTCTCAGTGGTGGAATATGGGTCACCAATGTCCCAAACAAGCCAAGTCTTTCCTGGTTTTGCCTGAAATTATTGGGGATTAAATATGAACTTTCTGCTTATAAAATGATGACCTTACTGTTTGGCCCTCCCTGTTAGTTACATGGATTCTCCATAGCTGCAGGCAGAAACTTTTCTCTTGATCTCAACCATCATATCAGTGATCTCACATTTATACATGTTTTAGATTCCACTGTAGTCTATGAAGCAGCAAAGATTATGAAACTTTCATCCTTTTCTAATGCTTGTTATATGATTATTGTTTCCTCTTTGAAGTCCCCAAAAGGATAGGCTGATGATGGAATTTCAAGATCCAAGGTTTTAAATGGTTATACAGCATTTGCAGTAGGCTGAATTCACATATCGCATTATGTCATGGTTTCTATGTTATGCTATGCCACAGTGTTAATGAAAATTTGTTGAACAAATAGTGGCCAGATTCAGCTGAATAAGCCTAAATCACAATTTACAAGCCACATTTTAAGCTAAAATCAAAATAACCTTAGATGTGAATCTAGTGAACCTAGTTACCTACGAAAGAAGCAGTAAGGGGTTGTTGGCCTAAAGGTTGTATTGTACTATACTATTACTATTAAATATTATACTATATTATATTTATTATATTATTATAAAAAGGTAAAGATTTCCCTGTCAGTCATGTCTTGATGCTCATCTCCATTTCTTGACCGAGGGAGCCAGCCAAGATGCTTAAACCTAAATCCAGGTTAATAAAATAGTTATTAAATTCACATAACATGAATGCCCAGCCCAATAAAGTATTTAGCTTAATGTGATTGCTTGATACTTCCTACCGCAATATAGAAATTGCACCTTTATGCTCATCTCCTGTTGGTTAATTTGAACTGTAAGAAAGTATTTTGGGCGAGATAAGTGAAAAGGTTTCTAAATTTGAATTAATTATCTCACATTAGTTCTTGATTGCCCTAATTCTGAGTAAGACGGGATACTGAAAAGTAATTGGTCTCTTTAGAATGTATATTCTTAATGGATTCTGCCCTTAACAAAACTATTGTAATGCTGATCTATTTGAAAACCAGTTATGATATCATGCTTTAATCCATTCTCAATAAATTTTGACTCATTGCTCATTTTGCCCATCTTACTTTACAAAGTTATAAATGTAGCTTCCATGTTGAAAGAACATACAGAAATAAACACAAGATAGTTTAGAATAGAATGAACGTATTTTTTAACTTTTAAAGTGGAGATAAAATGTTATTCTAGTCAATTCTATAAAGATATGTTTTTATATAGGAAACTTTACTAATTTAAAATACTTATGGTCCATTTTCCTGACAGCTTAAATATTTCTTGAAAGCAAATGTGAAAACAGTACAGAATTGGTTGATGATTTTGCAGATTTTGACTTCCTCCTCCTGCCAGAATCCTGTGTTCTCTGTTTTTCTCTGTAAGAAAGCATTATTAGAGGAAAGGAAGAATTCTAGAATTTCACTGGAAAATGACCAACTTGTTCAGACTTCTTTTCCTCTTCTGCATTTCTTTGTAGTATGTTTGTTTCCTGTACTGAAGTTTGATAGCACAGCACAGCAGAAAGATTACTGTAGGAAAAGTTTTGCAAAATCAAATGGAACTTAATTCTCTGAGGCATGGTTTTACAACAAGTTCTGTTATATTTTCTTAAATTATTTGTTTTTATTTTATCAGATCTAAATAAAATTGCAGTGATTTATGAAGTAAAAGTATATGCAGCTCATCTTTAAATAATATGCATGTCATCATCTTAGAAAAGGCATCTCCTATGAATGCAATTAACGGGAATGCCTCTTTAAAAAATAAGCTGCTAGCAGTTCTTGAAAGAAGTTATATGAAAAATAAGGCTTCAGAGTTCAGCCAGTCAATTAAACACATGTTTGATTAACCACTAGAAGGATAATAGTATATCATTGTGTAGAACTACTTGTGCTTTCCAAACAGCAGCTGTTGAATATTGAATATGTCTGTGTGGCTGAAGAATAATTAAATGCTGTCATTTTTGGCAGATAAATCTAGACTTGGTAAATCGCAGCTTTCTGGGCATCTAGAAATGTTGTAATGGATTCTGAAACAAAGATTTAAGACAAATACTGTGCACAATATAAAACTATCTAATAATTGCCATCAACTTGATACCTTTAAAAAGTATAATTGATATTTTAAAATTTGATTTAGTTTGTTTTTCCTAAGAAATAGCTTGTGTCTATCTGCAGATGTCCATAAAACTATGTATAGAAGCCTTTTTAAAATACATACACATATATACACACACACACACATATATATTGTATGCAAACAGTAAGCAGACTACCTGAAAGCGTTTAAAAATGATAAAAAAGAAGTTAATTATCTTCCTAAGTAATAACTAGGGTTCTGAAGGTGGGAATTTTAAAAGTAAGACACTTACACAGAAAAATCTTGCATTATCACTGTACAGGATCAAATATAGCAAGCAGGGCAGCAGTGGAAGAATATGGATAGTTTTATATGTTAATCCAAATTGGCATTTTAAAAATTGTGCTTAGCTTGTTAGAGGGATGGGGAAAAACATAACTATGTAAAAAAATTTCTTCTGTTAAAAATATATTTTTATATTTCATTTCTATTTCATTTCTTTTTCAATTAATTACTTGGAAGTATAAGAAACCAGGAAAAAAGGGATGAATAAAATACGAATAAGAGATTTCTAATATTGCCAGTACTCTGGACATTGAAGCATGTTTCCCCAACTTAGCCATTGTTTCATTGCAACAATGAACTTATATACCAGTTAGTAAAGTTTAATAAAACTATCACATTTGTTTTTTTCTTCAGCAAAGTTTCAATCAATCTTGGCTTAAATGCAGGGACTGCAGCTTAAGAAGTTCCCCAGCCAACAGGGCCAACGGTTGGGGATAGTCTCAGAGTTGCAGTTTAAGCACATCTGGAAGACATCCAGTTGGGAAAGATGACTTTATATAAATGAAAACTCACTTTCTGAAAATCCACAGCCTTTTTTTTGTATTTTATAGTTGTAACTTATTTTAGTAGTAGTTTATGTAAATGAGTAGTAACTGATAAATTTCTCCTATCCTTTCTGCAATGAATTTGGGTCTTTGTGTAGCTATAATGTTTTTCAGCTTGTTAGAAAACTATGCCCAGAGGAACAGAGAAATATTGTTTTGTAGGACTACTCCAAATCTCTGCACTTCCCTACCCCAGGATGACCTCCTCATTAGGAAGCCATTCAATTTGTAATTTGAATCAACTACTTTAATTCTAATTGGTCATTGTTTAAAAGTTATATTTAGATTACTGCTGGCTTGTGATTTTATCTTGCTCATAAATTTTCTATTGTGTTGTAACTTGGAAGAGTCTTTTTTTTGCAAGCCCACTTGAAACTCCTAGAGATAAGCATAGTATAAATCTTTAAAAAGAAGTAAATAAGTGTAAGATGATTCTTTTAGTATTTTTTTCAGGATAGGATGGGAATTTAGGGTATCATACTTGATACAATAAATGTGGACTGATTTGGGACAAAGCTAGGGAGCTTAAAATATGGAATTGCAGTCAGCTGAATTCACTTTATTTGTTCCTTAAAAGCTTGAATAAACAGGCTTATTCTCCTTTGTAGCTGGATCAAAGAGATTATTTAGATAAAAGTATTAAATGTAAAGCTAACTCATTATTCAATAAAAGTTATCTGATCAATACTGGAACCTTTAGTATCTGAAGGAAGGGAACTTGATTTTCTCACAGATTTCCTGGCTGTGTTAGCAGGATGTCAGTCTGAAAATTTTGGTAATTAATAACATTTTGCTTCAGAGGCATAGCTGATTTTTCCACCCCCTTCTGTCACCCAGATAGGAAATTTTGCTCTTGTTGCATTTGTAAGAATGTCAGTATTGTTTAAGTTGAAATGTTTGTAAGAATCATGTAGTTGAAGTCCAGCCTTGCTAGAAGAAAGTGTTTCTGCTTGATCATTGTGATTTTGTAGATGTCTAGGAAATGTTTTGATATTTTTATTGTCTGTTGATCAAATCTCATGTTGAATATTGTGTTAAGAAGGATTCAGGCTAACTGGAGCACATACAAAGAAAGACACGAAATGATAATCGGGGAACTGAAAACAAGACAATATTGAGACAATTGGGCATATTTAACTTTGAGGAAAATAGAGAGTTGTTTCCCTCACCATAGCATTCTTCAAGTACCTAAACAAATGTTAGACAGAAAAAGACTAAGTTCTATTGTCTATTATTTTTGAGTGCTGAATATAAGTGATGCAGGCAGATTCTAGTTGAATATTAAGAAAAAAATCCTAACAGTAGAACAGTTATGGCTATTATCAAAAGAGAAAGAAAGCTTTCCTAGACTTGATGTGTTCTTTGTTGTTGTTAGTTGCGAAGTCGTGTCCGACCCATCGCAGCCCCATGGACAACATTCCTGCAGGCCTTCCTGTCCTCTACCATCTTCTGGAGTCCATTTAAGCTCACGCCTACTGCTTCAGTGACTCCATCCAGCCACCTCATTCTCTGTTGTCCCATTTTTCTATTGCCCTCAATCTTTCCCAGCATTAGGCCCTTCTCCAGTGAGTCCTTCCTTCTCATTAGGTGGCCAGAGTACTTGAGTGTCAACTTCAGGATCTGACCTTCTAAAGAGCAGTCAGGGTTGATCTCCTCTAGGACTGACCGGTTTGATCGCCTTGCAATCCAGCGGACTTGCAGGAGTCTTCTCCAGCACCATAGTTCAAAGGCCTCAATTCTTTTGCGCTCAGCCTTTCTTATGGTCCAACTTTCACAGCCATACATTGCAACTGGGAACAACCATGGCCTTGACTATACGTACTTTTGTTGGCAGGGTGATGAATCTGCTTTTTAGTATGCTGTCTAGATTTGCCATAGCTTTCCTCCCCAGGAGCAAGCGTCTTTTAATTTCTTGGCTGCAGTCCCCATCTGTGATGATCTTGGAGCCCAGGAAAATAAAATCTGTCACTACCTCCATTTCTTCCCCATCTATTTGCCAGGAATTGAGAGGGCCAGATGCCATGGTCTTAGTTTTCTTAATGTTGAGTTTCAAGCCAACTTTTGCACTCTCCTTCACCCGCATCAAGAGGCTCTTTAGTTTCTCTTCACTTTCTGCCATTAGAGTGGTATCATCTGCATATCTTAGGATGTTGATATTTCTCCCGGCAATTTTAATTCCAACTTTTGATTCATCTAGCCCTGCCTTTCTCATGATGTGCTCTGCATATAAGTTGAATAGGCAGGGCAACAGAATACAACCTTGCCGGACTCCTTTCCCAATTTTGAACCAATCAGTGGTTCCGTGTCCAGTTCTCACTGTTGCTTCTTGACCCGCATATAGGTTTCTCAAGAGACAAATAAGATGAGGCAGACGTTAAATTTTGAGGACACTTTAAACTGAACATGGAGCTGAACTCAATGACTTCTTTGGCCTCTTCTTATTCATAAATTACTGTTGAACATATATGCCATTGAGAGACCACTAAGGAAGAAAGCTTACTAAAATAATGGGGTTTTTTTTCATTTGTTTTTTGCCTTTATTATTTTTATAAATAACTCAAAGGCAGCAAACAATATTCCTTTCTCCTCCTATTTTCCCTACAGCAACAACCCTGTGAGATGAGATGGGCTGAGAGAGAGTAAGTGGCCCAAAGTCATCCAGCCAGCTTTGATGCCTAAGACAGGACTAAAAGTTGTCCTCTCCTGGCCTCTAGCCTGGTGCCTTAACCCACTTAATCTTTTCTTCACCCCCTTGGAATACCTTTTGTGGCCACAAACCATAGCTCTGGATCCCCAAGATGTAAGATTTAAATCATAACATTTCTTCAAGCCTTTGCAGAACTCCCATGACAACATTGTGACCCCCCCAGGGGTCCATGGACCACAGGTTGAGAACCACTGGATCAAACTGACTTACCTCCTGTTATTTATTTTTATTTATTACATATTTATACCATGCAGCTCCCCTACAAGGTCACTCTTTGTGGCTTACCATTTTTAAGGTAAGGATGTTAGGACTAGGTTAGTTTTCAAACTTTTGTTTTTTGCTCTCATAAATTCTGCTTACGACTTCGATATTTCATAGAAGCAAAGCCAGAAAAGGAAAAATCTATTCACTGGCTTCAAATGACACGCTAAACCTGTGGTTTATTGAATATGTCAATATTAAGCTTTGTTTTGCAATATCTTATAGCAATCGCCTTTAAATATTGCTGACCCTTATATAAACTGCAGTAAAGAATTTAACCAAAACACAGGACTAAGACTAATTCACATTGTGACTTGGTATAATAGGTACAATCCATTGAAGTTGGTATGTTTGGCTATGGTTTGGTTACAACTTAAACTGGTATTCCAGTTATTGCTAAATAACTTTATTTAACAACTAATGTTGAACATAGAATCCACTAAGTATGAAATTCTTATTTATTAAGTTTTATTGTAGGGTTGTCTCCTTGGAGCTGGCTCTTTTTATTAAAGGTCCTATTGCAACTTCCCCCCACTTTCTTACTCCAAATTTAATCTCAAAAGTGGGTAACAATGCTAGATCACATATTTCATTCAGATTCCTGAACACATTGGAAACAAGCTGCTACTATGAAGCAACTCCCACTAATCTTTGCAACAAGTTAGTGTATTGCACAAACAAGTTAGTGTATTGCCCATCATCCTCATTGTACTGATTGACCTTGATCTTTACCCTACTGAGGAACTCAGAAATAACATTTAAAAATGAAAGAATTGGCCTAGAGAAGGTTTGGAGCTGTTTTTATATACATTGTAGATTTTCTAATACTAGAATTTAGAAACTTACATTAACGTGGTGATGCAATTTTTCTTTGCTTATGTAAAAGGAGTTTATATATACTGATGGTTTTTATATTACTGATGTAAAAATCATAAAGGAAATCACCTGTGTTTTACCAATTTTTGGTGCATTGCATCAAAATGCAGTTAATATTATATCTGTGATTTTTTTTTAAAGAAAATATTGCTGTGGCTAGGGGCTTGATAGAAAAGAAATGGTTATTGCTGTTGGGTTTTATAAGAAAATTGCTAAAGGGTAGAGTGATGTCTCTTTACCATCATAAGATACTGCAAAATTGATTCAGTAACTGAGCACCCTGACTAAACTGCCCTCACACATGGTTGGTATGCTGCACAGTTGGCTGAAATTGTATGCAGAACTCTCCCATCATCTATATTATTGGGCCAATGCATCCAGATCCAGCAGGCTTCCTCTTTTGGAATGATTCTTAAGCTTGATATTTTTGGGGAGGCATTCTGAAAGGTAGCAAGCACGTATTTTCCCAGCTTTTCTGCAAGTAAGAGCATTACAGAATCAGGCCAAAGACCCATTGAGTCCAACATTCAGTGTCAAAACTGGATTCATTCTGAAAATTCACAGACACGGATGTGAGAAAGATAGCCGCCCTTCTCTGTCACTTCACAGAAACTAGTATTTAAGATACACAGTTTAAGAGGTAGTAGATACCCATTCAGATTAGTTATTGTTGCTAAACTGAACCTTGCATGAATTTGCCTTAGTCCCCTTTTACAACTTTCTAAATTGCAGATAGTCAGGAACATAGGAACATCATGAGTTAAACAGCATACAGAGCACACAGAAGAAAAAGGCGGAGGAAAAGGAAACTCCCCCTTTACACCCACAGCAACCAGCGTAGATTGCCTCATGCATGAGCCAGCACTCTAACCTATCAACTACAACTGCGTGCTCTGGCCCACTGTACAATTTATTGTTCTAAATTTAATATCGTAACAGTGCTGGTCTAGAAACCAGGAGATCATGGGTTTTAGGTCTCCTTTTGGCATGAAAGCTGACTGAGTGATTTAGGGCCAGTTACTTTCTGTCAGCCCAATCCAATTCACAGGGTTGTTGTGAGGAAGATAGGCAGGAGTATTGGGATTTTTTGCTGCCATGAGTTATATGTATAAAGCTGAGAAGTAACAATAATAATTGTTAAAGAGATACAATTCCAGAACATCTGAAGTATCACTTGAACAATGTCGGAATTGATAAAATCATCCTTAGTTAATTGCAAAAGGCAGTTTTATTTGGATCAGCTTACATCCTGCAATGACATCTTTAATATTATTAAACACAGCATCTGCCTATCCTAGGTCCTTGGAAAGACTTAATCCAATCTAAACATCTGGCTGAGTACATGATCAACAATGATAATATAACCTGATATTCAGAATCACTCTCACAGACTGCAGTCTGTACAGACCAGAGACTTCATAGTTGAAACATTTGGTTTAAAGTGGAAACATTTCTTCCTCTTTTCATAACATGTCATCTGAATGTCAAAGGATTGTTGGACTTTCATAATCTTTGGAATCATTTGGGTCAGTCCTAAAAATGGCAAAGCCAGAAAATGAATGTTGATTGTTTTTCCCCATGGATAATCATGACTATCTTAGTTTGCATGTATCTTGCTAGTACTGTCTATCTTTCAATGGTCCTCGTAGAGAAAAATCTAGCTATTAAACTGGGATCTTGTTCAAGCACAGCGGTTCTCAACCTTGGGGTCGCAACCCCATTTGGGGCCGCATGACCATTTCGCGGGGATCGCCGGACACTGCGGGCCGCCATTTTTTTTAATTTTAATTTTTATCTATTTATTTATTTTTATTTTTATTTATTTTTTTTGGCGCGCGCCGCGCATGCGCAGATCCGCCCGTCGCACCGGAAAAAAAAATAAAAAATAAAAATAAAAAAAATTTAAAAAAATAAAAAAAAATGGCGGCCACGACGGGCGGATCCGCGCATGCGTGGCGCGCGTGATGGGCCGATCCGCGCATGCGCGGATCTGCCCGTTGCGGCCGCCATTTTGTTTAATTTTTTTTAAAAAAAATTTTTCCGGCAGGCGTGCGCACGCGCACGTGCCCGGGTCAGGGTCGTGGCGCATATGGGCAGGGCAAGTGGGGTCTCAACCTGAGAAAGGTTGAGAACCACTGTTCAAGCAAGTCATGTGTTGTACCATTTAATTATGAGTTTTTTTGTTGTTTTTGTTTGCTTATTTTTGCAGAAGAGGTGGCAAAACTGGAAAAACACTTGATGCTTCTCCGTCAGGAATATGTCAAACTGCAGAAAAAACTGACAGAAACAGAGAGAAAGTGTACCCTTCTAGCTGCTCAGTCAAACAAAGAGAATGCCAGTGACTCTTTCATCAGTCGACTGCTTACCATTGTGGCAGAATTGTATGAGCAGGAACAATATAGGTAAGAGATTCCCTAAAAATGGTAGAAAGATCATGACGTGTCACTATGTATTGTGACTTTTTCTCCATTTCCAGCAATGGGGTGGGTGCGGTTTCGGCATGGCGCATCTGACCCGCAGGCCGGCAGTTTGACATCCTTGCCATAGGTGGTTCCTGTGGTATAATATTATTACTAATAGCACAATCAGGGTTTGCTACAACCAGTACTCAAATTAAAAGTCTTGCAACCAAAGAATCAAGGTGCAGCTCTGATAAGATGCTTTTATTGCAGATAATATAGAAGCTTTTAAATTAGCTTATGCACAAGAAATTTGTCTCCAGAGCTTATGCACCGGAGATAAATTCCTTATGTGTCCAATCACACTTGGCCAATAAAGAATTCTATTCTGTTCTATTCTGTCCTGTCCTATCCTATCCCTAATTCCTATCCCTCATTCTTATTTCTATTTCTATTCAGAAAGCCTGCTGCAGCGTACCCAAGGTTCAAATTTTGTATCTTATTCACTTGTCCGTATATTGTAACATACTAAGAGCCATTTGTTTCTCAGTAGGTGAAGCAATATTGTAATTGTGATTGTAATAAGCTACAGGTAGTTTTCAACTTACAACCATTCATTTAGCAACTCTTCGAAGTTACAGTAGCACTCAAAAAAGTGAGTTACACACAACCAGTCATCACACTTGTGATCATTGCAGCAGCCCCATAATCAAGTCAGTATTTGGCAACTGGCATGTGTTTAGGGTGGTTGCAGCATCCCAGGGTCCTGTGATCACCATTTGTGACCTTCCCAGCTAACTTCCAATAATCAAAGTCAATGGAGAAAGCTGGATTTGCTTAACAGTCAGATGATTCATATAACAGCTGCAATGATTCACTTAACTGCCGTGATAAAAAAGGTCATAAAATAAGGCATGACTCACTTAACAACTGCCTTGCTTAATAACAGAAATTCTGGTCCCAATTGTGGTTGCAAGTTGAGGACTATCTATAATCTAGTTTGAAGGTCTTTGCTTTTGGATATATCCCTCTGAATCTCATAAGCACATTGGCTGCATTCATATCACGTGCTTAATCTTTTTATGAAATTACCCTATTTTTCAAATTCACTCATTAAACTATAACCAAATACACAAAACTTCATCCCTTTAGTTAGGATATCACTAAGTAAGCTTAGGATTTTTTGTGAATTTATCTGCCAGGTATTTAATTATATACAAACATAGCCATTGTGCATTATGGTTTATCAGTTGATTAGAAGTTTTGTTGATTGATTTTGAATGTTAATCAATCAGATTCATATGATTAGGCTCCATGGACTAATTTTTAAACTTTACAGTACTGACCATCTCTAGTCCTCATTGACATTTACCGGTAAATCTGCAGAGTTTCTTAGGTTTAGCTTTTAATTAACATAATTGCCAACTATGGTTTTCTAGCTGTCTTTTTCTTTTTACTGGGTGTGGTTAGGGAAAAACAATGAATAATTTTTCCTCCCTATTTATGAGTGTACTCTTCCTTTAGAAGACCATAGAGGAACTAGATTAAATACACAGAGACCTACTAATAAATACAACTTGAAGGAGGATCTGCATGAAAATGTATTATCTGAATAGAATTTATAAATTAGATACAAATACACAAGAACTAGGTTGCTTTTGTGCATTAGATATAGTTTCAAGATGTGGAATGGAATTCAAGCTATATTGTCAAAAGACTGAGACTTACCCTTTAGCAAGCTGTTCTGAGCATGATTTTGGTGTATTTGCTTGAGGGATGCATTTTTGAAAATGAATTCCCCATATGAGAATGAGCAGAATCGAGGATTAATGGCAAGGCCAGCTTGCTGTAATTCTGTTTCATAACTAGCGGGTCATGTAAAAATAATGGCTGGACAGGAAGTATTTTCAGTCTGTTAGAAACATTTCATGGGTTAAACTAAGCTAAACAGTGGGTGTAACACTTTCTAATTTTCCTGGAACAGCTTCTCTTTTTTCTTCAAGAAACTGCAGGATAATGACAGATAGCTCTGAACACACCTCTTCCATGAGACATATATACATTTTGAAGAAAATTGAGTTTTATGAAATCAGTCTGAGGGCCATAGCTCTGTGGCAGTAAATGTTGTTCTTAAATTACAATTACAGTTGCAAATTTAATACATGAATGCAGCATATATGGCTATTGACTTAATGCTGAGCCAGGCAGATGTACTTTGTTTTGCTGGTTAAAATATTTTGAATTAAATATTTGTTGTGAGTGACTTATCCTTTTGGTGTGCAAGTCATTTTTGCTCTTCAAAACTAGAAGTTCCATTTCATATTGGTGTGTTTTTGTTGTGTACTTTTTCAGCATTTTTATGTCATATAAAATATCTGTCCAAAATGGGAGATCTTTTTCATTGATTTTAGTTTTAAATGGTGTGCTAACTAGACAATTAACTGTTGTCACCCTCACTTCTCTTCCATTTTAAATGATAAATTTCTTTATAAATTGCTGTCACATCCTTCTTTTAAATACCTTCTTTCTTCCCATCTTTAATTATGAGCTATTTTTTTGGAATGTTAAATGAGTACCAACCTGGGCTTAAGACAAGATATTTGATTGACAGCCTCTCTCCAATTACTTCTACCTTCCCCAATGGGAGTGAGAAGAAAAGCATACTCTAGGTCTTGTTGTTTAAGAATGACATCTAGCAGGGCCTAGAAAGTAGACTTTTTCTGTGCAGTGCCTGCCTTTTGAAACACCATATCACCCAGTCCCATTGGTTTTCAGAAAAGATCTGGCTGTTTAAGCATGGGTACTGCTAGGTTAGGTAATTCCATGAGATTTGTTAATTGACCACGATGTATGATATTACTTCCACCTTCTCTTTTAACTCTGCAAGCCAGTTGCAAAGTGTCCAAAAGGCAGTCATAGGACTATAGAATGCTGCAACAATCGTAAATGCAAGATTGGTCACAATGTTTTTTTCCATCATTGGTCATAATGTTTTTTTCCATCATTGTAAGTTCAAATGATCACTAAATGAGGCAGTTGGTAAGTGAGGACTACTTGTAATAAATAAAAGATAGAGGCTGTTAATTAAAAAAAACATTTTCCCCCACTTGAGCATTAGAGCATGATTAACAATATGATGATAATCCAAGAATGTGCCAGAATTTTTAGCCACTGGAGGAGAAGATTTGGTAGGGCTACCATATCTGTATTGCAGAGATTCAGGTGAACAGTGGATGGTAAAGAGCTGTGATGGTGCAGTGGTTAGTATGCAGTATTGCAGACTAACTCTGCCCACTGCCAGGAGTTTGATCCTGACCAGCTCAGCCTTCTACCCTTTCCAGTCAAATGAGGATCCAGATTGTTGGGGGCAATATGCTGACACTGTAAACCGCTTAGAGAGGGCTATAAAGTACTAATGAAGTGGCATATAAGTCTAAGTGCTATTGTTAGGGTAGTAAAATTATTGAAAATGCTTACCAGTTTTGGAGCTGTCACTTTTGGCCAGAAATGTGGAAACATTGTGCCATTGAAAAGCTTAAGGCTTGCTGCTGAAATTTGACAGCATACGTGAGAGGTGCTTAGAGAACTCTCTCTCTCTCTCTCTCTCTCTCTCTCTCTCTCTCTCTCTCTCTCTCTCTCTCTCTCTCTCTCTCTCTCTCTCTCTCTCTCTCTCTCTCTCTCTCTCTCTCTCTCTCTCTCTCTCTCTCTCTCTCTCTCTCTCTCTCTCTCTCTGAATCAAGACTCTCTTTGTTATAAAAGATGTGATGCTTTACAGTTACTCTCATTGCTATCATCTTGTTATTTTAAGATTTGCAAACAAATAAAAATAGCCAGAATTAACTGAAGATGCAGCCCTTTAAAAATATTTTTTTCTCAATAGAGAAAACATTGACTTCCCAATGTTTCTCTTATGTGGGGGTGGCTTAGCCCTTAGTTTTGTGCTTACAAATAATAAGCAATGAGAAGTATTACCTTAGTTACCATCCCTTTTTCTTTTTCTTTTTTTTTTTTGCTTGTCTACATTTTCTTGTCAGTCTGAAAGAAGAAGTTGATTTAGGGTTCTCAAGCATTATAAAGACCTGAAAACTAGGTCAAAGTGCATGGAAATCATCCATATTTTACTATGTCCCCACTGTGACTCATCTGATTTCTTCCAAATTGATGTTGCAGTTAGCAGAATACCAGCTCATCTAATCCAAAGTTATGTTTGTTCTGTTTCTTCAGTGACCTGAAGATCAAGGTGGGAGACAGGTACATCAGCGCTCACAAATTTGTATTGGCAGCCCGGAGTGAGGCTTGGAGTCTGGCCAACTTAGTGTCAACAAATGAGCTAGATCTGTCAGGTTAGTTCTGTGTGTGAGTGAGAGATTGGAGAAGTATTCACTGCCTTGGGAAGATTAATAAAAACATAAAATGCCTTTGGGAAAAGAGGTTACATTTGTATCCTTCAAGAGGAGATACTCAGCTTGCAAAAATGGTACTCAATCTTCTAATTATGAAGCATTTGTCTTTCAAATATGCTAAGTATTTAGTGCCAGTTAAATTGGAAGCTTACACCTCTTTAATTTTAATGACATAGGTGTTAGGTATGGTTGCCTGTTTCATCTTATTAAACAGTCTCTGAAACGGCAAAGAAATCAAGTTGTTGAAGATGATTGATTATTCTGTTGGTCTTCACAATTGCTTTCTGAAAGCATCAGTGTCTATTCTGTAAGGCAACTATTGCAACTCCAGCATTGTTCTCTTTGGAAACCTAAGTTAAGTACTTGGCTACTTCTCTGTTTCGTTTTGTTTTTTTCCTCCCTGGTTGAGAAGCTTGTCAAAAATTCATGATTCTTCCCTAAAAGATTCTGGGACGAGGCTACTGCTCTGAACTGACATTTAAATGAGATAAATAGAACTGCTGGGATATGTGCTATAAAATAAGTAATTTTAAAACACCTTAGGATATGTCAACCTTCAAACTGGATAGTAGTTTCATATTTTCCTAGCCAACATATTGAATTATGCTCTCTCCATTCAGGGCATAAATGTTTCAGACTCTTTTCTTCTCCCTACCTTTTTAATTTTGTGCTTTTATGTTTATTAATTTTAGTGTATTTTAATTTTATTTCTATATCTAATGATTTGTATATACCACTTGAAAATGAGTGCATGAGAAGCAGTATAAAACAAGCAAAAATAAATACATAAATAAATAAAACTATTCATTTATTATAATGTGGAAAAGATCTTGGGAGACTGGGCAAAGAGACGCTACCAAGGGAACGGTCAAATAAGAGACAGCTTACCCTTCAGCTGGATAGTGGTTGGGGCAGGAGGCTCAGAAGAGACACTCCCTAATTTCTCAGACTGTATAGGAGAAGGGGAGATAATTGTACTTTCAGAATTGTAAGATTTTGTGAATGTAATTTAATATAAAGTAAAATTAGCTCATCTTAGCTAAACCAGTTCTATCTGGTTTATCTTGTGAGGCTGACATTAATGTACAGGTAGTCCTAGACTTACAACCTTTTATTTAGTGACCATTTAAAGTTACTATGACATTGAAAAAAAGTGATTTATGACTGATTTTCATACTTATGACTGTTACAGCATCCCCATGGTCACATGATCAGAATTTGTGCCCTTGGCAACCGGCATGTATTTATGGAAACTGCACTGTCATGGGATCATGTGATCACCTTTTGTAACCTTCCCAGCCAGTTTCCAATAAGCAAAGTCAATGAGAAAAACTGGATTTGCTTAATGATTGCATGATTCATTTTAACAACTGCAGTGATTTGCTTAGCCGTAGCAAATAGGTCATAAAATGAGACAAACGAATTATGGTTGTACGTTGAGGACTGCCTGTTTCAATCTTTAACACTCTATGCTAAAAAGAATTTTGTTGCTTGAAAATAACTGATCTATAATGAGAAACTTTCCAGAAGACTTTTTTTCCATTTCTTTTTTTCCCTTAGAAATGTAAATTTCTGTATCTTAAAATGCATTGGGTTCCACAGCACTAATCTCATAAAGAATGAATACACTACCAATCAGATTGAAATTACCCTAAATTATTGGTAGATTCAGATAGACAGTTTTATAGATTTACATGTACATTCCCCAAAATAGCACAACCATTAGCATCTAGAAGCAAACAAAGTTATAACTAGTAGTCAGCATGGCTTTGTTAAAAACAGATCATGCCAAACCAATCTTATTTCATTCTTTGATAAAGTGACTAAATTAATAGACCAGTGAAATGCCATCGACATAGTATATTTAGATTTTAGTAAGGCATTTCACAAAGTAGACCCCACCTACTTCTTGATAAGCTAGAAATAGGTGGAATAGACAACATCACCACCAGATGGATTTGTAGCTGGCTGACAAACTACTCAACAAGTAGTCCTCAATGGCACTACATCCACATGGAGAGAAGTAAGCAGTGGGGTACCACAAGGCTCCGTCTTAGGCCCAGTACTCTTCAATATCTTCATCAATGACTTAGATGAGGGAATAGAAGGGGAACTCATCAAATTTGCAGATGACACTAAACTGGCAGGAATAGCCAACACCCCAGAAGACAAGCTCAGGATCCAAAAAGATCTTGACAAACTTGAACAATAGGCTCTATCCAACAAAATGAACTTTAATGTGGAAAAAAGCAAAGTTTTACATTTAGGCAGGAAAAATCAAAGGTATAAATACAGATAAGGCGAGACCTGGTTCAAAAACAGTAACTGTGAGAAGGAGCTTGGAGTCCTAGTGAATGATTACTTGACTATGAGCCAGCAGTATGCAGTAGCAGCCAAAAAAGCTAATGCAATCCTGGGTTGTATAAACAGAGGCATAGAATCAAGATCATGCAAAGTATTAGTACTGTTTTATAAAACCCTAGTAAGACCACACCTGGAATACTGCAGCCAATTTTGGTCACCATATCACAAAAAAGATGTTGAGTTTAGAAAAAAAATCAGAGAAGAGCAACTAAGATGATCAAAGGCCTGGAGACTAAAACATATGAAGAACGGCTGCAGGAATTGTGTTTGGCTAATCTAAAGAAAAGAAGAAATAGGGGTGATATGATATCAGTATTCCAGTATTTGAGGGGCTGCCACAAAAAAGAGGGGATCAAATTATTCTCTAAAGCACCAGAGGGCAGGACAAGAAACAATGGTTGGAAACTGATCAAAGAGAGAAGCAATCTGGAATTAAGGAGAAACTTCCTAAGAGTGAGAACAATTAACTAGTGGAACAGCTTGCCTTCAGAAATCATGGGTGCTCCCATCACTGGAGGTTTTTAAGAAGAGACTAGACAGTCACTTGTCTGAAATGGTATAGGTTCTCCTGCTTGAGCTGGGGGCTGGACTAGAAGACCTCCATGGTCCTTTCCAGCTCTATTCTGTTCTCTCTGCTTAAATTAGTAACAGTGGTATATAATTTACATTCCCCAAAATAGCACAACCATTAACATCTGCTAAAATTAGTAATAGTGATACATAATTTGTGTGTCATAAAATTAATAAAGCCTATGTAAAGGTAATTTGAAATTTTTACTACTCTGATCCTCCATAATTGTATAATTGCCTCATGAATCCCAGCGACCGGTTAGGGTGCATAGGGTTGGCCTCCTACGGGTCCCGTCTGTTAGACAGTTTCGTCTGGCGGGGCCTAGGGCAAGGGCCTTCTCCGTTGCTGCCCCAGCCCTCTGGAACCAGCTTCCCTCAGAGGTTCGTACTGCTTCCTCCCTCCTGGCCTTCCGGAAAGCACTAAAGACACATCTGTGCCGACAGGCTTGGGGCATATGAGCTGTGCTCTGCCCCTCGGCCCTTAGAGTGTCCCACCATCAACGGCTGTGAGTTGAATGTGTTTGTATGTTGTGTGAATGATATTAATTTTTAAATTTTTAAATTAATTGTGTTTTTTAATTTTGTTGTTGTGAGCCGCCCCGAGTCTTGTGAGAGGGGCGGCATATAAATTAAATAAAATAAAATAAATAAATAAATAATATTAAGTTGTTGTGTTGTGAAATGTTCACAGATGCCAAATCGGATTCTAAATTCAAATACATCTTCTAAAGCAGGGGTCCCCAACCCCGGTTCATGGACCAGCACTGGGCCCCGGCATGCCAGAAACTGGGCCACACAAACAAGCAAAACCCCATCCACGGGATGCAGGCAGCATGCGAACCCCCCACCCCCCAGTCCGTGGAAGAACCTCTATCCACAGAACCAGTCCCTGGTGCCCAGAAGATTGGGGGCCGCTGTTTTAAAGCACAGAAAGGCTGTGCATAGATTTATCCAAAAGTTAGTCTTGTTGATTTCCCTAGGATGTACTCCTTAATAAATATAGGATTGTATTGGATTCCCTGCCTCCAGCATTTTGTAATTTATTTCAAGAAAAGTCACTGTTGAGGTGCAATGAGGGCTGTTTTAGTGTAACCCAGATATTCTAAAAGCTTTATGCTGATTGAGTTATAGTTCTAATGCATGTGACTTGGTCTAGTACAGACCTATGTTCAAATTCCTTTTCAGTTCCATTGTTAACTGAGTAGGCTAGGACAGTGGGGTTCCCCCTTCATAATAAGCCACACTTGTTCACACAACATAAGCTACAATCTACAGACCACAGTGGCTGGGTTAATGTAGAATGCTGAGGCAAATCCAAATCCACGTTTGACTCTTGTAAGCAACCATTTGATGGATATGGTGTTTATGTTAGATCAAATGGATAATAATTTGATGATAGAGGACAGTATAATCTGTCTTTTTTCAAAGTTATTTTTTTTCTTCATTACCATCCAACTTGTTGGTACCTATGACCTCTGAAATGAAGGCAGCAATTAGGATCTGACTGATATTCAGCAGGCATTTTGTTGTCTTCCTGATAGTCTGGAAAGCAATTCTACCACATACCTAAGCAAGCTGTGGAATTCAGCGATGATAAGAGCATTAGATGCAATTGCTCCTAAGTGGCCTCTCTTGAGTGTTTATGGCTCTTTCATAATTTTGTGTGTTTTTGTGATTTAACTGTATCCCTTTAAACCTTTCTAATCAGACTAAACACTGTTATAAATACCTATTCTGAGCTGCTATCCAATATGTGTTTTCCTTCCTTGAAGCAATTTACTGGTAAAATTAATCATTTTTCCTCACCCATTTTTTAAATAGATGCATAAAATATATTGGGCTGAGAGCAAGTGATGTCTAAAAGGGAGCCATGTATATAGCCAACTGCAGATTTTGATTTGGTCCTATCCTTTTTTCTGATAGGATCTGCTACCCCAATTTGCTAGTCTAATCCCCATGAAAATAGGAATTTAAAGTATTTTCACATCAATGTCACTTGCTTATAGCCTATTTTCTGGTGTTGAAATAGGATGAATGGAGAGAGTGTTGAAGATGACCAGTCAAGTAGTATCAGGAATTGTAATGCCTTTAGGGTATTTGAACAAAGATTCCTTATTAAACCTCATAAAAAGATGGCATGTTTTTATGGCTGTCTTGTCCCATGTGCCCCTGGCTGTAAGACCCCTTCTAATATTAGTACATCAGCTGGCCTGCTCTGCTTTTTAGAAGATGGCCACACAGCCAGCATTCATCTTGCAACAGTTATAAATATCATTAATAGTATTGCTATTATTAGTTTCTGAGGTTCATCGGCTGGCCTCACCTTGTGTTAATTTCTAATATTCACAGCAAACAGTGTTATCATACACTGCTTTTCACTCCTGAAAAGTAAATGCCAACAGCTCTTTCAATTCATTACATCATTAATATCTTGGCCTTAAAAGAGTAACTGTGGAGGCATAAGTAATGAGAATCTGTTTATATATTCATTTTGGGTATTTCTAAATGTATATTTAGTAAATATACTGTGAGGTATGTTTACCTCATAGTTAACAAATCTTGCAGCTTAAAAATCTGACAAAGAAGCATAAAAGCAAGGAATAAAAGGCATTTGTTAATTCACAAGACATACTACTCATGCCGTACTACTTTGCAGATGTACACATAATTTTAACAAATGTTAAACTAAAGCAATATTAAATCAGAATTTTGTCATACATTTTGTTAATGTTTATAATAGGATCCGGAGGCTCTGAGAATTTGTACAACATTGGACAAAGGGAATACCCTAAAATAACAAATCAATATTTTAAAAATAGAGCTCTCCTGAAAACATTTTTATTTATTAATGCCCTACTCTTCAGTCTGAGAAGGTCCAAGATTGTTTATAAATCCATCAAAAGAGGGAAAACTTCAACAATTTGAAAAATGATATAACACAAAAAAGGGATGGGAAGTAAAAAGAGAAAGGCAGATTAGAAACACAAGTTAAGATAGGCAAGAAAATGGTAATTGAGCACCTGTCCACCCTAAATGAATTCAAATCACAAGAACTAGATGGATTACACCCCAAGGTTCTGAAGGAACTAGCAGATGTGATCTCAGAACCACTGAGCTATATTTTTCAAAGATCCTGGAGCACTGGGGAACTACCAGAAGACTGGAAAAGAGCTGATGTAGTTCTTCAAAAAAGGAGGGGGAAAAATGGATCCAGGAAACTACAGATCTATCAGCCTGACCTCAATACCTGGGAAGATTCTGGAAAAAATAATCAAGCAACAAATCAGTGAACACCTAGAGGCAAACAAAGTCATTACCAAAAGCCAACATGGGTTTGTCAAAAACATAATGCCAGACAAAACTTACTGCATTCTTTGACCAGGTGAAACATTACTAGACCAGAGGAATGCTGTGGATATAATTTACTTCGACTTCAGTAAGGCATTTGATAAAGTAGACCACAACCTGCTACTTGATAAGATAGAAAAATGTGGATTAGATGGCATCACCACCGTATGGATTCGTAGCTGGCTGACTGGCCGTATTCAGCATATGGCCCTCAATGTAATTGCATATACATGGAAGTGTGAGGTTGGGTGCCCAGGACTCTGTTCTGGGCCCAGTGCTCTTCAACATCTTCATCAATAATTTGGATGAGGGGATAAACCAAATGCACAGGTACAGTATAGGTAGTTCCTTGCTCAATAGTAGCAACTGTGAGAGGGATCTTGGAGTCCTAGTGGACAATCACTTAAATATGATCCAGCAGTGTGCTGCAACTGCCAAAAGAGCCAACAACACAGTGTTAGGCTGCATTAACAGAGAGATAGAATCAAGATCACGTGAAGTATTAATACCACTTTACAATGCCTTGGTAAGGCCACACTTGGAATACTGCATCCAGTTTTGGTCAACACGGTGTAACAAAGGATGTTGAGACTCTAGAAAGAGTACAGAGAAGAACAACAAAGATGATTAGGGGACTGAAGGCTAAAACATATAAAGAACGGTTGTTGGAATTGGGTATGTCTAGTTTAATGAAAAGAAGGACTGGGGTGACATGATACTAGTGTTCCAATATCTCAGGGGCTGCCCCAAAGAAGAGGGAGTCAAGCTATTCTCCAAAGCACCTGAAGGCAGGACAAGAAGCAATGGATGGAAACTAATCAAAGAGTGAAGCAATCTAGAACTAAGGAGAAATTTCATGACAGAACAATTAATTAATGGAACAACCTGCTTCCAGAAGTTGTGAATGCTCCAACACTGGAAATTTTTAAGAAGATATAATCATTTGTCTGAAATGGTATATAGGGTTTCCTGCCTGAGCAGGAAGTTGGACTGGGAAATCTCCAAGGTCCCTTCCAACATTATTATTACTATTACTATTATTATTATTATTATTACTACTACTATTATTATTATTATTTGTTTTGTTATTGTTATCATCATGTATCATTATGTATCATGTATCATTATGTATTTTTAAATTTTGCATAGCAATATGTGTAATATTGTAGCCAAAGGTTATACTTTTTTCCTTAGCTATAAAAGGATTAATCAAATAATAGTGTCATCGGTAATAGAGATTGCTAAACAGGCTATGGAATTAGATTATTGTTTCGTTTTTTTTAGTTGCATCCTGATAAGAATGGAGCATCCTTCTTTTTATTTATCAATAAACCTTTTTCTGTGGCTAAATTCCCACAACATAATAGACTACAAACAATCCTTGACTTACAACTGGTTGCTTAGCAACTGTTCAAAGTTACAACAGACCTCTTTCCCTAAAGGTATTTACAACCCAGTTTCAGAGTTAGGGCCACTTCAGTACCCCTGCCATTTTTCACCGTTAGGATCTACAGGGACGTTGGATTGCCCCCCCCACCCATCTACCTCACCTATCCCACTGAGTCCCACAAGCCTCAGCCTGCTTCGAAGCTGCCCACTCAGCCATGTAAAATAGCTTAAAAAATGAAGTGTAGTTACAGTCTGTATGCTGAGGCCTACTTCCCATCCAGCCCCCTGATGACCTCCCAAGGTTTCCCTGCCTGCCGCTCGCTCCTTTCTTTAGGCTCCCTTACATGGTTGAGTGGCCCGCTTCAGAGCAGGCCAAGGCCCAGGGAAATCTTGAGGGTCGGAGTGGAGCATCGGGTACCTTCGGGATGGAACTGATTATCATATTTTACATAAAACTTTGCATACAGGTAGTCCTTGAGTTACGACCACAATTGAGTCCAAAATTTATGTTGGAAAGAGAAATATTTAAGTGAGTTGTGCCCCGTTTTACAACTTTTCTTACCACAGTTGTTAAGTGAATCATTGCATTTGTTAAGTTAGTAACATGGTTGTTAAGCGAATCTGGCTTCCCCATTGATTTGCTTGTCAGAAGGTCACAAAAGGGAATCATGTGACCCCAGGGCACTGCAACAGTCATAAATATGAACCAGTTGCCAAGCATCTGAATTTTGATCGTGTGACCATGGGGTTGTGCAACGGTCGTAAGTGTGAAAAACTGTCATAAGTCACATTTTTCAGTACTGTTGTAACTTTAAACAGTCACTGAATGAACTGTTGTAAGTTGAGGACTATCTCTAATTCGATCACTTCTTGAGATTCATTATCTGCAATAATAGAGACCTAGCTGATCTTCCTCTTAAATCTCTCATCTTTCCAAATCACCTGTTGATAAGTCTATTAGTGTTGACATTGGTTGGGTTCACCTGTGGTAAGCCAACAACTTTTTAAACAGTTTTCTCAGTAAGCCACAATTGCTTGGAATCAGAGCTGCCAAAGCCAAAAATGCCATACTCTGTGTCTATGCCAGTGTTTCCTCCTTGGGTTGGTTGAATGAAGACTTGTGCTGATTGGCGCTGATCAGAAGTCTGAATTTTACCTATTGTTTCCTTATTGTTAAAGCTACTCTCTTGCAAAGCAAAACAGTGTTTCTTCCCATAGGAATATAATAATTGATGCTTTCCACCAGACGCTGATCCCAAGGTGGCCATGGCAATGCTGCGTTGGATTTACACAGATGAGCTGGAGCTGCGAGAAGACGATGTATTCCTGACAGAGCTGATGAAAGTAGCAAACAGGTTTCAGCTGCAACTCCTCAGGGAAAGGCAAGCTTCTGAATGAGTTGTGGTGCCTCTATTTTAATTAGCATGGCATGGCTATTTTGTCCAGTGTCAATTATTGTTATTTTGCCGGCTCCTCTGGGAATTGCCAGCAGACTAGAACTTGGGTCTCCCCATCCTTAGTTCATCATAGCATACTGGTTTATTTTTACTAACAGGTCTGGCACCAGGGAGTCAGAGCAAGCAAACAGGAATTTTCCAAAGAGGCTATTAAGTTGTGGAGCTGATCATTTGGCTGATTGTATGAGACCAAATTTTGTGGATGAGGTTATGTTGAGAGGATAGTTCACTTCTCTCTCGAAGCTGTTAGCAGAATGAGAACTGTTGGATTAGAAGGAAAGGAAAGGATAGTCAAGCTGAATATTAGAAGGAATTTCTTGATGAAAATAGCTATTATGCAAAGGAACTATCTATTTGGAACAGTAGTGGGTTCCTTTTTTTAATAAAAGTTTTATTAATTCTTAAAAATTACAGTCTATAGTGCTTAGTAAACAACATATCTGGGTTCAAATATTTAACATTAACTTCTTCAATATAAATCTATTCAATACTACACAATCCAGTATTTTTTTCCCTGATCCTCCTTTCTTCTCCATATTTTTTCCATTTCCCCCTCATTATACCATTACAATTTTTGGTACTGTTAATGAATACAAAGTTAGATATAAGCATCTTCATCATATTTTACTAATATCATACAAATAACAATATCAATTCATAAATCAATAATGTCTTCATTAATCAATATCCTGTTTTTCGTGCTCTTGTTAAGGTTTGATTTCCCATTAGTATTTGAAATATCTTTATCAGTTATGATTTTCTCAATATTAATTACATTTATATAGCTAAAAGTTTTCTTCAAATCAATCCTCTTATCTTCATATTTCCCATATCAAAAAAAGAGAAAACAAATGCTATCTTAATTCTAAATCATAATATTAATTACATTTATATAGCTAAAAGTTTTCTTCAAATCATCCTCCTCTTATCTTCATATTTCCCATATCAAAAAAAGAGAAAACAAATGCTATCTTAATTCTAAATCATATCTCTCATTATAAAAGTCTAAGGGTCATCCATTCTTTCAATCTTATTCAAACAAATTTTAAACATTATTATTATTATTATTATTATTATTAATTAATTAATTAATTAAACTTATATGCCGCCATTCTTCCAAGACTCAGGGCGGCTCACAACAAGAATACAAAAAAACATAACAAAAAGTAGGTATTTTATTTCACTCATAAATCTGATTCTTTCTTTCTTTCTTTCTTTCTTTCTTTCTTTTCTTTTCTTTCTTTCTTTCTTTCTTTCTTTCTTTCTTTCTTTCTTTCTTTCTTTCTTTCTTTCTTTCTTTCTTTCTTTCTTTCTTTCTTTCTTTCTTTCTTTCTTTCTTTCTTTCTTTCTTTCTTTCTTTCTTTCTTTCTTTCTTTCTTTCTTTCTTTCTTTCTTTCTTTCTTTCTTTCTTTCTTTCTTTCTTTCTTTCTTTCCCAAGTTGCTTTCCAAGCCAGGGCAATTAGATCACCCAGGAATTTTCTTTCTGCTTTTGTAAAAATTGCCTGTCATGAGGAAGAAAATTTAAGTAGGGTATTTTGGGGGGGGAATTCTGCCCATTTATATTCCTTAAACAACTCCCAGTTCCTTTCTCCCTCCATTTCTCTTCATTCCCTATCTCCCAAGTTGTGACATTTCCCTTAACAGCTCTATATTCTCTTTTTTAAAATCTTCTTCCTTGCCATCAGATATATTTTGCAGACCTAAGGGGTAAAAGGTCTTTTGCATTTTCCTTGTTATAGCTAAGTCTTGCAGTATTTTGTTTGTATATCGTCATTTATATTTCCCTTCTTTTACCTCTTCCATCTCTAAATCCATTTTCTCTGTTTCATCTTCTGATTTCTGGATTATTTGTTCATACTTTGTAGTCATTATCTGGAAACTTTTTAGTTGTAGATTTAATTTGGAGTTTTGCTCGTTTATATTGTCTAAATTGTTTTTAGTCTCATTATGATTTCTTTTTATGTCCTTTTTTCATTCAACAATTGTTTGCTACAACAATTAGTTGTAACATAGAATATATTTTTTTCTGAAAGGTGTTTGTTTTTTCTTGAGGCATCATTCCTGGAGATCCTCTAGAATCACCAGACTCAGTAAGAGTAGATCAAAGTTTCCTCTAGTTTATTGATCTTTATATGTATCCTTTATAATCCGATAGATTCCAAAGTATAGATTCAATTCTGAAAGCAATATTTTATACTAATCCTTTGTCTCAAGTATCCAAAAAATTGTCAATCAAGCAAGGTTGTAATCCACAATGTTTGAAGTGTTCAAAATGTTCAACCTCTCTGAAAACAGCTCAAAAATTTCTCCCAGCCAAGCGTAGTCCAAGGACAAAATTTTCTTTCTCTCCCACTTGCTCGTGAAGTTAAAAGTCCAAACTCGGTAGGTATTTATAATCCAAGATGGTCAGGGTGATAAGTATGCCAAAATATTTTCCTTTATTACCAGCTGTTCTCCCAAGCTAGCAATCACCAAGCAGCCAGGAAGCAAATTATAGTGCTATACACAAATCCACCACTAGATGTTATTCAAAGTCCATTTTCCACTCTTAAAACAAAGGATTGATTTCTTATATTTCTCCTCAATTGGTTTTGGTTTTTTTGTACCAGGATGGGAGTTAAGCTGCAAGGATTGTTGACAGGTAACCATTCAGCTTCAACAGGAAGGAATCTACCACGACTTCCAGTTTACGTCACGGCGAAACGGGACACAGGAAGGCAGGGCTCTGCCTTTTGTGCCCGATTTCACCCTGCTGGGGGCCCTAAAAAGGGCCTAAAATCATTTTATGATTCTTGGATTTGGGACAGTATTTTTATGGTTTTCCTCAGATGTGGTTTGGTTTGTAAAATTATCTTAAGGGATAATTTGGCTGAGGAATTCTGGGAGTTGAAGTCCACAAGTCTTAAAGTGGCCAAGGTTGAGAACCCCTGGTCTAGACAATGCACAGAGAGCAACAGCAATAATCCAATAAATAATAAAGAAATCTATTATTCCATTAAAAATTAACAATTGCACATCTAATATTCCACTTGATTATTTGAGGGACCAGCTATATCCTATAGTTTCTTCCTGTCTAATAAAATCTGACAGAATACCGGTAGGTGCACCCCTTTCAGTTAAAAAATGCTATCTAGTGGGATCTTGGGAATGTGCCTAATATGTTGCTATACCTGCCCTCTGGCATTCCCCAGAGATTCATAAGACTCTCAACAAGATGACATTCTAGAAGGCATTAAAGATATATCTATTTTCCCAAACCTTGCAGAATGGTGACTGGTGAGCTCTTTTAAATGTTTTTGTTCTATCTGCATGTTTTTATAAATATTATGTATCCTGTTTATGGTACCTGTAAATTTCTTACGTCTTTACAGTTAGTCCTCAACTTATTACCATAATTGAGTCCAGAATTACAGTTATGAGTTGTGTTCATCATTAGACAGGTCACCATGTGACCGTGCCCAATTTTATGATCCTTTTTTTTTTTGCTGCAGTCATAAAACAAACACCATAGTCATTAAGTGAATGCATTGTCCGCAATGGATATTTTTTGCTGGAAACTAGAAGTAAACACCAGTTTCTGGTAAAAAAAATAATATTGTAAATCATGGTCCTGTGACTGGATGCTGCAAATGACTATAAATGCCAGCAGGGTTGACTAAGTGCCCAAAATACCTCAAAGTAACTTTTGGGGGGGGGAGAAATGGGCCTTTTAACCACACAATGGAGTGAGAAGTTGCTGAAATCATGTACATTTAAAAAAAATCAGATCATCTTTGAAGATCTCAACAAATATAAGTGCTTTTAACATGTTAAATTTGTTAATTGAAAAGGTGTTTTTATTCTGTCTCAAATATAACCATCTGGATAACTATCCTGTTGTCCCCTCACTTTTACCTCATAAATCCTATATTGGTCTAGGCATTTTATGCATCTGTTGAAATAAGCTATGGTTCACAAAAACGTATACATATCTTTTAATGAAATTTGCTAGTCAAAAAAGTTGCTCCCAGACTCTTTTTTACCCTTTCCCTTTTTGGTGTGCCACAATTTAAACATTTCTGAGTTAATTAACTGCTATTATTTTCTTGTTTTCAAAACAAATTGGAAAACATTGTTTGGAATTGGTTTTGGGCTCTGATTTATTTTGAATCTGGCTTCCATAATGCCCTGGAAAAATAATGATCTAGACCAAGAAGGAATTTGGATTCAATTCTAATAATGCAATATGAAATTGTTCTTCCTGCTGGTTCCATACCATGATGTCCTTTCTGTTTACTTTTTTTTTCTGGTACTAGTTCTTGCTGATCCTCTTGTATTTGCTATCTTGATAGGTGTGAAAAAGGAGTCATGTCACTTGTAAATGTAAGGAATTGTATCCGCTTCTATCAAACAGCAGAAGAGCTGAATGCCAGCACTTTAATGAACTACTGTGCTGAGATAATTGCTAATCATTGGGTAAGCATTAAGCGATCTCTTCAAAAAGATATTTGAGGATTTGCATCCTTATTTTTACTTCTAATTATTAGTGTAGCTGTTATCCATGTTCTATACAAGTTCTGTGTAAACTTTGAAATTATGCTAAGATATTGGTATATTTAATTGTTGTCACACAACTTATTTTTTATGAACCTTGCTTTGTGCCAATAGTCTATTCTGTATCCCAGAACAAAGATCTTATTGTGAATACTCTTGTGGATAAAAACAAAAAGAGAGAACTTCCTTGTATGGAACAAGCCAGCATGTTAGAGAGAGAGATTGTTTAGCTTAACTTCTTCTATGATGTCCTAGCTTTTCACGTCCTGAGAAGTTTTATTTTTACACGAAGGACCAGCATCTTTTTCCTCATACCAGTGGTAACTGGCTACTTAAAATAGGAGTCGTAGCATTAGCAACAAAAGTGCTGTTTGCATTGAGAACATGAAGTTCTGGCCTGTCATTACTGAATTTCAGCTTAGTTCAAAACTGTTTTCTTCTGTGAAAACTTTTTGTGGCATGGGAGAAAATACCTCAATAAAGAACATCAGCCTGCACGCTGTCTTCAGATAAATATGCTAGTAGTTTGGGATGATGAAATATGGGCAGATATTCTTAGAACTGTGATCCAAGCCCTAGGGAAACTGTTGTGTACAAAACTACAACACTGGTTTTCTTTAGGAAAGAAGTTTTAGTGATCAAGGGAGGGGTTTTCTTCCTTTCAAAACAAGAAATTTTAGACATTCTTTCCCCCCCCCTGCAAACTCTGTTTCTAATGTGGAAAAATTAAAGTACAGTACTTTTATAGCTAGTCTTCAAGATTTCTAATTGAAAATGGCTAGTATGTAAGACAGTCTTCGTAGTCTTCTTATACCACAGCACATATTGTGACTCAGGAGTTCCTTAATTAATGTCATTACTTTATCATGTTGGGTATTTTCTCTTTTTTTTTGTATAAAGTTTTATTACCGGTAGTTTATAGTATACGATACAATGAAAATACAAAAGTAAATAGCGGAAAAGATGGGGAAGGGAAAAGGGAATAGAGAAGAGAGGTAGGGAAGAGAAAAAAAGAAAAAATAAGGCATTGACTTCCGACTTGTTTTGGTGAAGCAAAGTAAAGTATCAACATCAAACCTCAACTTTTTACTTTTACAAAATAATATAAGCTAGCCATTTCAATAACATCAAGTCTATCTAATTGGTAACACCCAAAATCAAATTTTCATTTTTTTTCTACCTCAAGCACAAAGTCTAGAAGTGGTTTCCACATGGCAATAAAAGTGTTCGTATTCTTTTCTTTAATCAGTACAGTCAGTTTAGCCATCTCTGCTAGCTCCATCAGCTTTTGTAACCATTCCTCCGTTGTGGGAATCAATGTAGTCCTCCATTTCTGAACATAGAGTAATCTTGCTGCTGTCAACATACATAACATCAAAGTTCCATATTTTCCCCCCAGGTCTTTGTCCATTAGCCCTAAGAGAAAAGTCTCTGGTTTTCTTTTATATTCACTTTAAGAATTTTCTGTATTAATATTTGAATCCTACTCCGACATTTTCTTGCTTTATCACATGTCCACCATAAATGGTAAAAAGTCCCTTCTTTACCTTTACATTTCCAACATTCATTTGAAATACCTTTATACATTTTTGATAACTTGTCTGGTGTTAAACATCAATGGTACATCATCTTGTAACAATTTTCTTTTAAATTATAATTTAATGTAAATTTTAATCCTTTATTCCAGGGGTAGTCAACTTTGGTTCTTTTATGGCTCATGGACTTCAACTCCCAGAATTCCTGAGCCAGCCAAGCTGGCTCAGGAATTCTGGGAGTTGAAGTCCACAAGTCATAAAAGAGCCAAGGTTGACTACCCCCTGCTTTATTCCACATAGTTTCCCATTATTCAAGCATTATATTGTACCCAAAATTCCTTGCCCACTGAATCAAACAATGTTTTACTTGTTCATTTTCCAGATTTAAATTCAATAACATTTTATAAACTTTAGCAATAATATCTTCACCACTACTGCAGAGTAGGGTTTCCAGTTCATTTTTAACAAAATTAAACCCATGGTTCTTTTTATCCAACTAAAATCTTTCTTTCAATTGCATATATGTAAATCAATGGCAAACATGACCTTCTAATTCCACCTCCTCCTTGGATTTGAGGGTAGGCTCACCCAAATTAAGAGATATTATTTTACCATAGGTCCACCAATTTGGTCTCATCACCAGCTCTTTTCTAAAAAAGGCTTCTCGTGAGGAAACCCAAAGTGGCACCTTCATAGAGAACTTTGCTTTATATTTATTCCACACTCTCAAAATGGCACGTTTAGTAAAATGGTAACCATGCCAACCAAACCTTGATTCATGGCCTTCTAGATCCAGTAGCCTCTTATTCTGAAGGGTCACCATTCTTTTAACCAAACCAAACAACAAGCACCAAAATACAGTTTCAATTCGGGTAAGCCCAAGCTCCCTCTTTCTTTAGCATCTTGCAATAATTTATATCTAATTCTTAGTTTTTTCCCATGCCATATAAACTTAGAGATGGCCCTCTGCCTGTCATGGTTCCAATAGATGAGACCAGTAAAAGCAGAACTCCAAGGCAAGAGGTTTCCTTAAAGAACATATTTATTGGCTACAAAGTATAGCACTGTCAAAAGTGAAACCAAGTCTGGAGTTCCCTCCCATGTATTACAATGTTACAAAGTTGGTGGACTTTCTAATGGAAGGCTCAGCCTGCCAAAAGTCAGGCAGCAATGACGTTGGTTCCCACAGGACAATTTATTGTTTAGTCTAACCTTAAAATCACTCATCCCCCCCCCCCAGTAGTGTGGCAGCCGAAAATGGAGAAAAAAATGGCTTCAGCCAAGATTGTTGCAGTGTTGATACTGCCATTTTGTCTTGAAAGCACGATATAATTCCTTGGATCTCATTCTTTTTGAGTTTTTAGGTTGATCTAACTTGATGTCATTTGTAAAATTGAGAAAACTGGATATCCTCATCCATCTACTTCTAGGTTGAGACATGTTTCCATTTTCTGAGATGAACAGATGCTTAGAATTGTTTCTTGCCTTTTAGTAATTCTCACTAAACTATTAATCAGATCTCTGCTTTAAAAAAATCTCGTGCCTTCCAAATACATTGGCAGTTCAACTCTGAATTCCCAGTCAAAATTGTTCAGTGGCCATTCTCATTTATAGGATGATTTGGAAGACTAGGCTAATGTTTTATTGAGGTCAAGATAAAATTATATCTTTTTTTTCCTAATGCTTTGCAGGATGATTTGAGGAAAGAAGACTTCAGTAGCATGAGTGCTCAGCTCTTGTATAAAATGATCAAATCTAAAACAGATTTCCCTTTGCACAAAGCTATTAAAGTGGAGAGAGAAGATGTTGTTTTCCTATACCTTATTGAAATGGATTCACAGGTAGGATTCATTTCTTATTTAATTAACCTATATGCTGCCCATCTCGCCTAGAGGTGAGTCTAGATGGCTTACAACTAAATAAAAGCAACATGGTAAAACATTAAAACAATAAATATTAACATTAAAATTGGCTTAACAAAGATGGCAAGGAAGGGAGCAAGATGCACAAAGGAAGGAGGTGGGATCTTGGTGCATTAACCATCTCCAGTATGTCACGTTCCCATTGGGGCCCCAGGTTAATTGGCAGAATCAGGTTTTCAAGGCCTTTCAGAAGGCCAAAAGGGTGGTGGTGGATCTTTCTACTAGCGGCATGATGTTCCAAATGGCGGTAGCCATGACAAAAGAGGTTCTTCTGGATCCCATCAGCCAGATTTTTTTGACTGATGGGATCTGCAGCATACCTCTTTTGCGGTGGATGATTGGGATGAGATGGTTCCTCAGATAGCCTGGATGAGGATGAGATACTCTTGCCTCCACAATCTATAAGACATGAACTTTTGGATTATTTCTAGCACACATGCACTCTGTATTTTTAAAAAGGGAACAATTGCTAGCAACTGGTATTAATAAAAAAGTGAAGAAACTAAAGGATAAAAATTAATAGTTTTTGCTTTGTTTATTTGTAATTAATCAAATTCAGTGTTTCTTTAACCATTTTAAGATGCGCAGATTTCAATGCTGACTGGGGTATTCTGAGAGTTGAAGTCCACACATCTTAAAATGGCTAAGGTTGGCAAACACTGATCAAATTGAACTTTTAGCAATAGCAATAGCAGACTTATATACCGCATCACAGTGCTTCACAGCCCTCCCTAAGCAGTTTATAGAGTCAGCATATTTCCCCCAACAATCTGGGGCCTCATTTTATCAACTTCGGACAGATGAAAGGCTAAGTCAACTTTGAGCCGGTGAGACTCGAACTGCCGGCAGCTGGCAGTTAGCAGAACTAGACTGCAATACTGCATTCTAACCACTGTGCCATCATTGCTCTATATAAAGCTGCTCTATATATTGAGGCCATTGATTTATGTAGCCAGTTTCTCCTTTCTTCTGATTGTCAGTGATTCCGAACTCTAGCTGAATCATACCGGTAGATCTTCTGCCAAATGGAATATATTTCTTTGTTAAACTGTGGCTTCTCCCATCTAAAAGTGTATTTGCCCTTTTGGTTTCCCTTCATTTGTTGATTTCCCTTTATTTGTTCCTTTGGAAACATATTTGAATCCTGGTTTAAAATACTGGTAACTGCTTCTGTTCCTGGTATTATTACACTGGCTGATATCTGTCCACTGTTTTTGTTACTGCAGCTGCCTGGAAAGTTAAATGCACTGGATCATAATGGAGACCTTGCTTTAGACTTAGCACTTTGTCGAAGGCTGGAAAGCATTGCAACTACCTTGGTGAATCACAAAGCAGATGTGGATATGGTTGACAAGAAAGGCTGGAGTTTGTTGCACAAAGCAATTCATAGGGGTAAAGATGCTTATACAGATCAGGATGGGTTGAATTTAATAGTTGTAGGCCTTTGAATTTCTCAACAGACAAATCACTAGGAATTCAGAGTAACTATTGCTGCGTTCAGTAATGTGATAAGACATTTTGCTTAACTATGGTTTATTGCACATGGTTTCATATATCATGCAAGGTTAAAAGCGATGTTAAGTTCATATGATTGCATTTTGGCTTAATATAATCTCACGTCTTTAAGACCGAATTGGGTTTTAGTATAGATCAGGAGTGTCAAACTCAATTTCATTGAGGGCCGCATCAGCATTGTGGTTGCTCTCAGAGGGCCAGGTGGGTGCGGCCTACTGGGTGGGTGTGGATGGAGTGGGCGTGGCCTATTGGGTGGGCGTGGTCAGCTCTACATCGTTTGCATCAAGGGTGGCTGTGGGGGCCTGGGCAGGAGTGGGACAGATCTGAGGGTCTTTGGCAGAAGGGGGTGGGACCAGAGCAAGTGCCAAGGCATGGTCCACTGGAGGAGCCTCACCATTCCTCTCAGGCCATGCGGGGGGAGCTGGATGGTGGTACGGGCTGCCCGGAGCCCTGGGCAGCAGAGGTAAAATGCCCAGCCTGGCCCTCAAGCACCCACAGCACCAAGCCCAGCCCCACTTCCCCAAGGGGCCGCCCAGCTGCACTTACCTCCTCCTCAAGGCTGCTGTTGCTGCTGTGCTTGCTCTCCTTAGCTAGGTTGTTCATGATGGGTACAAGGGCAAAGTCAGAGGAGGGGGATGGTGAAAGGGCAGCAGGGCAGGACTAAGGTATGACTTCCCTCAGACCCTCCCTCTCCTTCTTTCCTTCTTGGTGGTGGGAAAATATTTGAGATGAGGGAGAGAGAAAAACAGGCAAGAAACGCAGCTGGGGAGGTGTCACCCTTTGTGAGGAATGAAGACATGCACCATCACCTGGAAGTGGCCAGCACATGGCCCTCACCTACTTCACATATCTGGCTTGGTGGGCTCTGGGGGAGGGGATGCCATGAGCAGCATGAGAGTCAACGTTACCTGTGCAATGCCGCCCAGCCCCCAACCTGCCTAGTTTCGGCAGGCAAAGAGGCACTCTCCTCACAGTGCTGAGAGGCTGAGCCAGGCGGCACGAATCTGAAAAGCGCAACACCGCCCAGCCCCCAGCCTGCCCGGTCTCGGCAGGCAGCGTGGCACTTTCCTCACAGCACTGAGAGGTTGAGCCGGGCAGCCTGGGGGGCTAGGCAGCATTGCACTTCTCATCAGTTTTGTGCCACCCGGTTCAGCTCTTGGCGCTGTGAGGAGATCGCCCCGCTACCTGCCGAAACCGGGCAGGCTGGGAGCTGGGCATCATCGTGCTTCTTTTTGGATTTGCACCGCCCGGCTCAGCCTCTCAGCGCTGTGAGGAGAGTGCCCCGCTGCCTGCCGAAACTCCTCCCCCAGAGCCATCAAGCTGGATATGCTGGCCATTTGCTGGCCACTTCCAGGCAATGGTGCATTTCTTTATTCCTCACAAAGGTGACACCTCCCCAGCATGCACCCAGGGGGTGGGGCCAACTTGGCAGGGGCTGGTTCCTCGCTGTTTCCAAACAGTCTTGTGGAGCTAAGACAATGCATTTCAGCATAGATGGCCACCACAAAATTGTACATTGGCTCCCGGCCGGCCGGCCTGGGCCAGGGCCAAGGCAGTGGGGGCCGTTCCCTTACTGTTTCCAGGATGGCTTTGCGGGCCACATGAAACCACTTCACTGGCCGCATCTGGCCCCCAGACCTTATGTTTGACATGTCCGGTATAGATAGTCCTTGACTTTCAACCATAAGTGAGCCCAAACTGTTGTTAAATGAGACAGCTATTGAGTTTTGCCCCATTTTATGACCTTTCTTGACAGGTGAATCACTGCAGTTGTGAATCACTGCAGTTAAGTTAATAACACAGTTGTAAAATCAATTGGGCTTCCCCATTGACTTTGCTTGTCAGAAGGTCAGAAAAAATGCTCACATGACTCCAGGACACTGCAACCGTCATAAATATGAACCGGTTGCCAAGCATCCAAATTCTGATCATGTGACCATGGGGATGCTGCAACAGTCGTAAGTGTGAAAATCTGTCCTAATCACTTTTTTCAGTGCTGTTGTAACTTTGAACAGTCATTAAACAAATGGTTGTAAGTCAAGGACTACTTGTGCCATATACAGATTCCTTTCTTCTGGTCTACATAGGTAATGGGGTGAGCAATATTAAAGCAGAAGCAGTGGATGAATATATAAAAAGAATATATATTCTTTTTACGACCTTGTAATCCCTCCTATAGGGGTGGAGTCTTCCAGGATATATATATATATATATATATATTTGCTCATCTGATATTGATGCATTTCCTTCCTTGACATCATTATAAATATTTATTGGATAACTTCTGTATGGCTTGGGGGAAATGTGCATGTGTGTCCAGGATCTCAGATTGTATACATCTAATATAAAGTACCCCATCATGATTTTGAACCTGGAGCTTTGGCGATGCTTAGGAACCTTTGTAAACACAATACAGTATCATCTGTCTTAGGCTTGGACGTGAATCAAGCTTCAACTTGAATTGATCCAATTACCCTTACAAATGTATGAAGGATTTTGCTAACCTAGGATGGAGTATAGAAGATTATGTTTTAGAGTTGGGGGCAATGTCCCTCTTCTGGTGGGGTACAGTGAAGAAAGGGAATTTTCATGAATGCACAAATTCTATCAAAGTCACCAAAGACTTTCTACCTCACCAAACCTGAGGTTCATTTGTAGAGAAAATGGCCAACATAGTACTCCTCTCTTCTTGCTGCTTTCCCTCTTATTCCTGCTGTGTCTTTTCTCCAATGGACCTTCGTTCTCCATTGTTTGTTTTGTATACAGAATTGTGTGCATTTGCTGACAGGGAACTTCAACCCAGGGAGACCCTCCATAGCAGTGCCCATTGCATAGCTGGGAAAGCTTCTCTAATTTAAGGTCTCTTTGTTATGACCACCACAAGTCCCTGGGCTAATGCCAGATGTTATATTGCACTTTATTTTAAGATGGTTATTTCGTAAACCGAAAAAACCCCACCTCCCCGGAGCTTTGCACAATGTGTGGTGTTTGTATATTCTAAGTTTTTAGTGTGCAAGAGGAAAACTGCCTTGAGAACTAGTATGGTCAGATAGGAATTGGTTGCCATGACACTGAGAGCAAAAGAACAGAGCAGGAACATCTTGAATTACATAGTTTTCTGACAGTGGGGAAGCATCTTCTGTTCTGCCCCTGAGCTAAATGCCTATAGAAAATGAAAAGCATCTGAATCGTAGTGTGTGCCCACTATGAACATACTGTCAAGCATCAGCAGCAAAGTATCTGTTGTTGGCAGTCTTGTTTCTACTATTTTTATTCTTTTTCTGGTTGTTCAGGAAACTTTAAAAGAGATATATTAGACTGCCAGTGGAATCAATTTGGTTCAGATCCGCAGCCTTAAAGGCTGAAAAAGTTTATGGTATCCCTTCTATTGATATAATTGCACCATTGTCATACCACCCCCATCCTGCCTTTAGTAGCTTTTAGTTGTTAATTAGAGTGTTGATAGCTCATGAGCGAGTGGTTAGACAAGGAGACCCGAACTCATTGGTAGCCTACATTGCAATGCATAAGGACATGCATTCAGTTTTGCAGCTACTATGATTGTTGGCCAAGCAGAAATAAAAACAGCCAGAGAAATGATTGAAGCTTGGGAAATGGGCCCCTTATCAGTTAATAAGAGGGCTGATTTACCAGTAGTCCAGTGGTGGCAAACCTATGGCACGCGTACCAGAGGCGACACTCGGAGCCCTCTCTGTGGGCACATGCGCCATTGCCCCAGCTCCGCCTTCCCCCACGGCCCCCTCCTCACCAGCAGCCCCCCTGGAGGAGATTCGCTCCCGGGCATGGCCTGCACGGAGCAGCACAGCCAAGTACATAGCTGGGCAACAGGGACAAGACTCCATTCTCGTACCCCATAGCGTGCAGATAATGCTGAGGGTTGTGGATGGAGGGCGTGGCTGCCATGGCACTGCAGGGCTGCCATGGCGATCTGCAGCGGGTCACGGACGTGATGAGTGGCTCTGCGGGTGGGTGGGGCAGGGGGCGGAGCAGGCAGAGCAGGGGGTGGAGCAGGGGCGGGGGGTGGTTTTGGGGCACTCGGTCTCTAAAAGGTTTGCCATCACTGCACTAGCCTATCAGGTAGTTAGGAGCTGAGGGCGCAGCAGCACAAGGAAACAACAATCAATGACTTAATAGCCAGCTCTCCACACCAAAAGTTTGGAAGAATAAACCTTTGGTCCCAGTGACTGGCTCAGATTAGATCCTGCAACATTATCCTGGAGCGCTTATATTTACCTTCTTTTGCAGGAAAATTACACTTTTCTATTTTGATGTATAGTACAAAATGCTTGTATGTTAGGAGCATGCATAGATATTATCAAATGTAGTCCTCATTGAGTACTCTTTCATTTTGGTTTAGCAGTTCACCAGAGTTTGTGCTCCTCATCAGAGAGTTAGGATTGTGACTGTGATACGGTAGCAGTGCTGGAGTTTGACATGGTGGAGCTTGGGGCATCATGTTTTTCCCTCCACTGATTGCAGGGATTTTTTTTTTCTTAGTATAGTAAGGTTGCAGAAGCAGCTTCCCATTGTCACTTCCATTGGATCTCTTTATGGCTCTAAAGCAGTGGTTCTCAACCTTTTTCAGGTTGAGACCCCACTTGCCCCGCCCATGCGCGGCGCCACCCCGGCGCGCGCCGGGCCAATCCGCGCATGCATGGCGCGTGCGACCAAAAAAAACCCAAAAACAAAATGCCGGACCGCGACGGCCCGATCTGCACATGCGCGGCGCGTGCGATGAAAAAAACAAAAAAAATGGCGGACCGCGACGGGCCGATCCGCGCATGCGCGGTGCGCGCGATGGCCCGATCCGCGCATGCGTGGTGCACGCGCATTGAAAAAAACAAAATGGCAGACTGCGACGGCCCAATCCGTGCATGCGTGGCGCGCACGCGCACGACGGCCTGAACTGTGCGACAAAAAAACAAAAAACAAACCAAAAAAATATGGCGGACCACGGTGTCCGGCGACCCCTACGAAACGGTCGTTCGACCCCAAATGGGGTCGCGACCCATAGGTTGAGAACCGCTGCTCTAAAGTATCAGTTGGCAGCCGTTTTGGCCAGGGTTCACTGAAGAGAGGGGCTGGGATGCAGAGGCAAGCCTAGAGTGGGTTTTTGTATATAATTTGTTTTTCAGTTTGTGGATGCTGTCGTTGGAGGGAAGACCAAAGGGATCTTGTTACCAGTTTATTTTTCACAGTGATAAACCTATTAGTTCAACTGTTCAACTTGCTGCTTAAATGAAGGGGAACCACACTGTCCATTTCCAGCTATGGGCAGGATCATAAGAGAAAGAGAGTGAAGGTTTGCTTGGGAACTCAGCACATCTCACGTTCTGATTGTCTACGTGCAGTTGCAGTTCCCTTGCTCTATTTTTCCCAGTCTTTTCTTGGCCAGACCAAGGACTGTGGCTGTTTGGAGAACTTGCACAAACTGTACCTGATTCATGGCAGAAATATGCCCTCCACCCTCCCCAGATGTCTTCTTCTGGACTGGGATGCAGGGGCTGGGGTGCAGAGGCATTTCTAGTATTGCTTTACATACTACTTGTTCATTAAGCTGTGGATGAGTGAAAACTGAAAACATGCAGAGATACATTCCTCTTTTTTCCCCGTTAAAACATTCTTCCGCTTCTGTTCCTGGCTCCCAGCTGTCTCCATCTAAGAGACTCTCTGGTCCAGATTTTCCTAGCCTGACTTCATTAAAATCTTTAGGAAAGCCTGTTTTGAGAGTTTGCCCATGTTTTACACATCACTCTGGTGTTCTGCCAGTTTGAAAGATTCTCCCTTTGGCAGGCTGAGAAAGCTATAAGGGACAGAAGAAACAGTATATACACGAACACAGGGAAATTGTCTTTGTTGGTTGCTTTGTGCCCTCTACTGTCAGTCTTATCTTGCGTAATGCTGATGTTTTGTCCCTTTTGTCCCATTGCCTGTGTCTAGGAAAATTGAATTGCCAAAAGGGAAGAAAGCTAATAATGGATTCAGAGACATATTCAGCAGTTCCTCTTTCCCTGCATGTGTGATTTCTGTCTCTTTCAACTTTTGTCGTAGACAGAGCTGGCATCATGATCATAAACCTGTAATCAAGCTCTTGCTGAGTTAATCTGCCTTTACTGCAAGGTTAAAATATAGTCTGGGCTATGGCTAAACTATAAGATAGTTCACTGTCTTTGGTTCAGTGTGTTGTGAGATCCCAGTTGTAGAATAGTCAATAAATCATAGTTGAAAAACTGGTTTACTGTAGGGGTAACTCTTCAAATCTTTTCAACCACTCTCATATTTTAATGTCATTGATCGCTGAAAATTGGCAGTATTTCAGAAACATGCAGTGTAATCCTTAAATACATTTAGCATAGATTTAACACATACAAACAGTGACATTGAAGGCAGCTTCTGATCACTGAAATGTGGATAGTCCTACTGTGGGTATAATGTGGGACCCAGGACATAGTTCCAAGAAGCCTAAAATATAATCTAAGTAATCTAAAATATAATCTACCTTTCTATTTAAATGGTCTGCTTCAAGGGCTTTCCAGTAGTCAAGATTATTTACTCTTTTTTTAATAACTCCTTTTATCTCTCACTGGGATATGTTTGTATATGGGAATATATATATTATGAGTCTTAATGGAAGAGCTTTTTTTTATTAGGAAACTAGGCTATATTTACCTAGTTAATTCCTTAGTTTGCAGAAAATGATTTTCAGTGCTTGGTTTTGAATGTAAGGGAAAGGTGGGGAGGGACAATGACTTTTACTTCACATGTTGAGATATTTGTCATCATTTTTTCCCTACTCAAAAGGAGATAAATTTGCTGCTAATTTCCTGATTAAAAATGGTGCCCGGGTGAATGCTGCAACACTGGGAGATCAAGAAACTCCCCTGCATCTTGTGGCATCCTATAACTCCAAGAAGCACAAACCAGAAGTAATGTCGGAGATCGCACAGATTGCGGAGTCCCTCCTAAGGGCTGGAGCCAATCCCAACATGCAAGATAGTCAAGGAAGGTGACTATTGGGTAGCCTGCTGTCTTTATACTTGTGACTGTTACTCATGAGGTTGATTTGAACATATGAAGCTTTTCCCAGCCTGAACATCCTCCAGAAGTATCTGCCAAATCCCAGCATTCTCAGCATTTGCTATGTTACAGAGAAAATGGGAATTGGAATCCACATATTTGTAGCAGTTTTCTCCATTTGGACAACTCCATTCGCACTTCCATTAGCCATTTGTTCTGTGTTGAACTGAATCTCAATAATACAAAGACTTGATTTTCATTACCTTGGATCAAAGCCTTAAATCGAACATGGTGGCTCCAGAAAGCTTTTCAGCATAAGATGCTATCCTTCCCAGACTTCATCTGGAATTGAAGGAAAACCAAATAGCATGCTTTATCAATATTTACTATAGGTTTATATTTGCTATTTAAAAGTCCACTGAGGATTTTGGGGAGGGATCCCAAAAAGAGATTAGATAGAATTTGTTAAAGATAGTTTAGGTCATTGTAGGGGTTGTACCTACAATTATACATTGTTCATAAAGTTCCTAATGACCTTACATAATAACTAATTCAGTATTGCTTAAAGATAGCATAATACAGGTAGTCCTCAACTTACGATCGTTCACCTAGTAACTGTTTGAAGTTACAGTTGACGACTCAAAGCTGTCTACGACCCGGTTCTGAAGTTCTGGTGGCCATACATCCTCTGTTACATGACCGCATGTTGGGTGCTATTGGCTAGCCTGCATTTACAGGCATTCAAAGCATCTTGGGGCCATGTGACTGCATTTTGCAACATTTTTGCTGAAAAGTTTCCAATTTTTGGCAAAAACCAGCCCATTTGCTTTACAGTTGCCCCAATTGCTTAATGGTCAGCACAAAAAAAGATCATAAAAATGGGTCTGATAATGCAGTAACCAATATTATGATGGTCACAACTTAGAATTGTAATGGACAGGCTCCATTACAGTCATAAGTGGAGGACCACTTATACATGATTTGACTGTCATCACTGGATAATGAGAAGTTACTTAGGTGTCAGATATCATGGCTAAGAATGAAATCTATCAGAAGGAGACTGCATGAGTTAAAAATGGGAGAACTTAGTTAACCTGTTAATTTTTATAAAAAAAAATTCTATACTGTGTTTCTATTTCTTGTAAGCTGCCTAGAGTTATTGTGAGCAAATAGGTGGCCATATAAGTTTCCTAAATAAATGAATAAATTAAAAAAATAACATGGATGGCATGTCAAATATTGAAGTGATATGGCAAGAAGGAGGATCCTGTTGGAACATAAATCTAAAATAAATTGCCTGTCTTATGAACAATATTTAGTGATAGTTGTATTTTTAAGTAGTCAGGATATAAATAGAACTGAAGCCATTAGCAGTGTTTCTCAACCTTGACAATTTTAAGGCATGTGGACTTCAACTCCCAGAATTCCACATGCCTTAAAATTGTCAAGGTTGAGAAACACTGCATTAGAACTAAATGAAGGAGGAGTCCCTAGTTCTCTCTACAAGTGTGTTGGGGCTTCTGCATTATGGAAAGTTGCTTTTATGATCTTGCATTTGAAATAACTTTTCCTTCCTTCCTTCCTTCCTTCCTTCCTTCCTTCCTTCCTTCCTTCCTTCCTTAGAACTCCTTTGCACTCATCTATTGTTGTGAGAAATGACCAAGTATTCAATCAGCTGCTGCAGTGCAAACAGTAAGTTTGTGGAAGCCAACAAAATATGGACAAGTTGAGGAATGTTTATCTGTTGGACTGTTATGTTAAATAATGTTGTTAAGAACTATTTGTTACAATTAGTTTACAGCCTGGAAGAATTACTTGCATTCATCAGAAACTGTAATAACAATTAATCTTATATATCAGTAATTTTGCCTGATATTCTTTGGTTCTAAAAAACATCTATTTATTGTAATTACTTTCTCTGAAAGGCAGAAAATACAAAATGTAGCCAGTGAAATCCCAGTAAATAGGTGAAATTCAGGGACAAACACTCCCCTAATAGCAGAAGGTCCTGATTTTCATTGTTTTGGAACAATCTCCATGGTTCTTCTTAGACTTGATCTGGAACTGAAGGACCACGAAGGAAGTACCGCCCTATGGCTTGCGGTTCAATATATTACCATGTCTTCCGACCCATCTGTCAACCCCTTTGAGGATGTCCCGGTGGAGAATGGCAATTCCTTTGATGAGAACAGCTTTGCCGCCAAACTCATCCAACGAGGGAGCAATACTGATGCTCCAGATACAGTGACAGGTGAGAGAGGGGGAGACTGGCAAGAAATTTAAGAGTGAGGCTTAGCGGGGAGGGCTGGCTGAATTCGTACTTACTGCTTTAATTTTCTCTGCTTGTTGGCGGTTGCTTTTAGGAAGCTGCTTGCTACAGAGAGCTGCGGGGGCCGAAAATGAAGCTGCAGCACTCTTCCTAGCCACCCATGGGGCCACAGTTGATCACAGGAATAAATGGGTAGGTCTGGAGAAAGGAATATTGCATGCAAATGAGCGTGGTTGGTCTGTCCCGAAGTAAATTTTGATGCGGTTCCTTTTGTACCATGTCATGGGATATGGATCAATAACACGGAAGCTCTTATGGCAAAATGTAATGGTAAAAATATAGGTAGTCCTCAACTTACAACAGTTTATTTAGTGACTGTTTGAAGCTGCAATGACTCTGAAAAAAGTGACTTGCGATTGTTTTTCGTACTTATGACCCCTGCAGCATTCCCATGGTCACACGATCAAAATTCAGATGCTTGGCAACTGACTCATATTTACGACAGTTGCAGTGTCCTGGAGTCATGCGATCCCCTTTTGCGACCTTCTGACCAGCAAAGTCAATAAGGAAGCCAGATTCACTTAACAACCCATGTTATTAACAACTGCAGTGATTCATTTAACAACTGTGGCAAGGAAAGTTGTAAAATCGGGCAAAAGCCACTTAACAACTGTCTCATTTAGCAACAAAGTTTGGGCTCAATTGTGGTCGTAAGTTGAGGATTACTTGTATTGTTGTTAGAGAATAGATAATATGCCTTGATTTCATCCTCAGTCACATTTTGTAATCAACAATCAAAAGACCCAAAGCATTTAATTCTTTAACTATAAAGCTTCTGAAACTTCATATCTTGCCATCCTTATAAACATCTCCTGAGCGATCCAGATCATATGTGAGAACATCCAGGGCAATTAAATTTATTTCCTTAGCAATATGTCTATCTATATAATTTGCATTGTTCATCCTTCAGCAAGGTTCCTTGAATGGCATTAAATGTATAATATATAAATGTTTATACATTAAAAGATACAGTGAAGAAGAAAAAGGGAGAGGAGGAAGAAAATAGTTTAAATAGAAATCCATAAATTAGTGAGTTTTTTTAATTATGGCCAGGTAGGATGAAAACAGTTCAAGTAACCTTGTTTGTTTCCTTTCAATTTCTTGTGCATTACAAGTAGCCTTTGACTTATGACCAGTCGCCTAGCGAATGTTCAGAGTTACGACGCCCCCCCCCAAAAGGTACCCATATCTGGCTTCGAAGTTTCAACGCTGGCTGTCTCCCCTTTCATGTTTGCATTTTGGGTGCTTGACAACCATTTACTACTATTTGCAGAGGTCTGCAATCACATGACCACAATTTATGACATTTTTTTTGCCAGAAATTGGTGTTTATTTCTTGTTTCAAACAAAAAATGCCCATTGCAGAAAATGGGTTTACTTTACAACTGCAATGTTTGCTTCACAGTTGCCGTGGTTGCTTAAGGATTGCCACCAAAAAGTCGTAAAATTGAGTTGGTCATGTGACGACCCACCTTACCACTGGCACAATTTACGACCATACTTTCAGATTCAATTATGGTTGTAAGTTGAGGACTACCTGTACGATAGGCTGGCTGCCTTTAACTAGCCATTGAGAATCCAAGGCTGCTGATAAGAATAACATTGCTTCTCTTTCTCTGGTGTGAAGCCCTGTATGATAGGGGTTTGGGTTTTTTTTGAAGGGGATTAGGGGAGGGTGGTATAGAAGGCCATACAATCAGATGAACTCATGCCTGCCTTCAAAAACAATTCATCCCAGACTCAGATTAGATTGATGATCGCTCACTCTTGACATGGTCATCACGTGACAGTTGAAGTCTGGGCTGCTTAGCCCTGAAAAGTCTTTTTCAGGAGCTTTTCTCTCCCATTCTCCCAGCCGATGCCTTTCATTTCTCCAACTCTTCTTCTGTTTGTTTGTTTTTTTAATGAAAAAATTCTTTTATTAAAACAATCAGCGTTGAACAAAAAATCATAGTATGCATCAATCATCATAGCACCTGATATACATCACTAAGTATTAATCTTTATAATCGTCTGGTTTGGTAAACATGTTTCACTCCGCACATCAAGCCTCAACTAAACGCCTGTTACAATTTATTTGCTTGGTGTTTCTCTTTTCTATAGTCTATCCACAGTTCCTAGTCTATCACATATTATTCATCTCAGTATTAGTACAATCTTTTATGATCCCTAACCAAAAATCCTGAGGTAGAAATTCAGTATCCTGAGGTAGAAATTCAGTACGCTTTCCCAATATTAAAGCAATCAACATTAAATCTGGGTTCATATTAATAAGCTGTCCTACTCTTCTTCTGTTAAAGGGTGAAACACCGCTGCACACAGCCTGCCAGCATGGTCTAGCCAATCTCACAGCCGAGTTGCTGCAACAAGGAGCTAACCCTAATATCCAGACAGAGAAAGCAGCACCTGCCCCGAAGGGAACTGTCATGCCTGGCACTGCGGATAGTGTTAGTTCACAAACTCCTCTTCATATGGCAATAGCCTATAACCACCCAGATGTGGTATCGATCATCCTGGAGCAAAAAGGTAAGATGTTCAGTCAACTTTAGGTAAGGAGTTGCTCACTGGAAAGCCTCAGAGTTAGAATGAATAAGACCAAGGAGTAGGAAAAGGGTCACCTGGAAGAGGTTCTCTTGAGAGTTAAAGCTGTAAAAGTAAAATGGAAGCTAGTGTTCAAAAAGCAGTCTGATCTGATCTTTTAAAGCAAAAGGATCTTATTTAGCCCTTCTCAGCCTGGCCCCATCCAGATAGATTGGGACTGCAAAACCCAGACTTCTCAACCAGGATGACCTTTATGATGGTTGAATCACAGATTATGAAAATTAAAGACTAATAGATCTGGAGGATTCCAGGTTGAGCAAGTATGCTATGGATTTTGGCTAAGGGTTTTGGAAATTGTAATTACAACATACTTTAGAAAGTTATATTAGGATGTTCAAAGAAACCTGATTTTTACTTTTTGTTTTTTAAGCTAACGCTCTCCATGCAACCAACAACTTGCAAATCATTCCAGACTTCAGTCTCAAGGACTCTAGAGATCAAACTGTGCTGGGATTAGCATTGTGGACAGGTAAGGTTTCAAACAAGGATGATACAATAGGTTGAGGAGGCTTTATTTTGCAAAATAAAAGAAAGCATTGTTTTAGAAATTAAAGATATAATCCAGGCAAATTTAATTCTTTTGAAAATCCTTTCAAACAATTCACCAAGAAAGATTTCACTTCTTTGCTCTATCAGTTGAAATTAAAGGAAGTTTATAGCACTATCCAATGTGATATTTTTAAATTCTGTTTTCAAATACACAGGAGATTTACTTTTTTCATATAATCACCTACCCTTTATTCTTTACAAGTAGTGGCTCACCACATGTTTACTAGTGTGTTCTCTGAAACTGTTAATTTTTGCAAGCTGAGGCACTTGCGGGCAAGAATACATCCTAAAAAACTGATGAGGTCAGGGCCAAAAAAAGAGGAGGCTACCAGGATAGAAACAAAAATTGGTTTCATTTAAATTTCATTAAAATTTCAGTTAAATACAGTTCATGAGTTTACACACACACACAAATTTTCCTCTAACACCCCCTTAAAAATTAAAATTCAGTGGGAGCATCTAGAACAGGGGTCCTCAGCCTTTTCGGTTCTGTGGACTGACAGCGGCGGCAGCTTCAATGGCAGTGGGTGGAATATTTTTGGGTATGCAACCTAAATCCTGTGCATGTGCAAATGAAACTTCACACGCTCTCCCCCTCACTTCGGCAGGTCGGTAGCGGTCCATAGCCCAGGGGTTGGGGACCCCTGATTTAGAGGCATCTAGAGAGCTAACAGGATCAATATATGAATTTAGGCCTTAGGCACAAAATAATCTGCTAATTCTGTACTTTTTAGGTATGCTAAGCTTGAGCATACAAAATCTAGCTATCATGTATCCCTAAACATCTGGAGGGTTCTGGGCTATCTGTTGCTAAATTTAAAATAATGAAAATAGCTAGCAAGTAAAGTACATCGTAGAATATTATTGAAAACCTGGACCGGGAAGCTATCTTAGAAGAAAGGAAAAAGATTAAAAATATCATAAATGTATACATTGTCCCTTTTCTGATTAGGTATGCACACGATCGCAGCTCAGCTCCTGGGCTCTGGGGCCTCCATCAATGACACAATGTCAGACGGACAGACTCTGCTACACATGGCGATACAGAGACAGGATAGCAAGAGTGCCCTGTTCCTCCTGGAGCATCAAGCCAATATCGGTGTCAGGTAATAAGAGGCGGTTATTACTTCTGTATTTGCAAGAAACTCCTGGCAGGCTTTCAGAATTCAGTTTTTGGGCTCCAAGTATCTGAGGGGAACCAGCCCAAGAACTCATTTTGTTAAATTAGTTGCCTGCTGGTTAAATATCAAAGCATTTCTCATAACTCTGGGATCCCCAACCTATGGTCTGCGGCCCAGTATCAGGCTGCGACCTATTGGCCAGCATGCCCAGGGAAGAGCTGGCGAGCCCTGCCCCACTCGCAGTAGCACCGCCATGCGGGCACCAGCAACCCCATTTGTGCATGCGCGGGGGCGCTAGCACTGTCACCAGTGTCACGCAGGCACCAGCGGCCCGTTTGTGCATGCATATGCCATGGTGCATGTGGCCCACTTGCGCATGGGTGCACACGCTAGCACTGCCGTCGTGCACGTGCACACGTAGGATCACGTGTGCACATTTTCCTGTTGCTTCCTTTCCTTCTGGGCTGCCAAGCCGGAAAGGTTGGAGAACTGTCATAGCTGACTCGAGTCTTTTGGCTCTCTCTATGCTCTGGACATTAAGTCATTCTGGGAGGGGCTCATTTTTTAAAGTGCTTTTAAAATGGTATTGTTTTTTGTAGCTGTGGATGCATATTTTTTGTTTTCATTGAGAGATTCAGTAACTGAGACAATAATATTACACAAGCCAGAATTTTCCAGAAGTGGCTTTTTGCCAGAAAGTGGTTTTTTTTTTTAATATACTTAGGTTATTAAGGTAGTCCAATGGATATGCTATTTCTTTTGTTCCCCATTGAAAGTTGTAGGAATGTATGCATTATTGAGTTAGTTCTTAGATGCTAAGAGACAAACCACCAGAGGCCAGGACCAGGAATCCAGGTCTCTTGCTCAGGCAAGAGATATTGGAATTTCAATATAAAATACAGAATTACTAAAGGTTAGGGTTAGCACTTGTTTTAATTGAAGAAGGCTCCACTTTTAATCGCTGGCATTGTCTGTTGAAAAGGCCCTGGGTAATTCGAGCAGGAATGTGTATGAGATCTGGGAGCACAACTCATTCTTTACAGAGCAGTTAGTGTAGGCAGATGGACCTTTCATTTTCAAGAACAGCAAATATACAATAGTTCTCCATGCATGTTCTCCAACCTACCTAGTTGAAATAATAATAATAAAAAACATGGAGAATTTAATGTTTAACTTTTTTTTACTGCTTTTCAGATAATGAGGAGAACTCATTACACATTCTTTGATGGGATCTGCCACTGTTTTGAGAGCAAAATATTTATAGGGTTTTTGAAAGGTTTTGAATGTCACCTCGCAATAAAAGGATAGGGTCTAATTAAAGAGTTATTTAATATGACTACTCCTTGCTCCTAACCTGTACAATAATTTTCCCCTTCTGCATCACTGCAAAGTGCAGTTCTGCACTTTATTAAAAACTCTTGTTTGTGATCCCAGAGGGAAAGCCAATTAAGGGGTGGAATGGTGATTATATTAACCAAGCATTGAGTAGTAAAGATTCCTGCCAGATTAAAGGTCTAAAAAATAGATTTTTACATTGCCTTTATTGCAGGACTCAAGATGGTGAGACAGCCCTTCAACTAGCTATCAAAAACCAGTTGCCCTTGGTAGTTGATGCAATCTGCACTAGAGGAGCAGACATGTCTGTGCCGGATGAGAAGGGGAACCCTCCCCTCTGGCTTGCTCTTGAAAATAATCTGGAAGATATTGCTTCAACACTGGTAAGAGGGAATGGAACTGATAAAATTAAGAACAAATGTTACAATCTCAAATATTTTGAAAAACCTCCAGCAACAGAGCACCTACACCTCCAGGAGGCAAGTTATCCCACTGATTACGGTAATTGTTCTCATTGTCAGAAAATTTCTCCTTACTTCTAGGTTGGATCTCTCTTTAACAAGCTTCCACCATTACTTCTTGTCCTGCCTTCTGATGCTTTGAAGAATAAGTCAATCCCCTCTCCTCTGTGACAGCCTCTCACGTACCGGAAGACTATTATCGTGTTCATTCTAATCCTTCTCTTTGATAGGCTAGACATACCTAGCTCCCTCGACTGTTCACCATATGATTTAGTCTCCAGATCCCCCTCGTCATCTTTGTTGCTTTTCTTTGCATGCTATATAAGGTCTCAGAATCTTTACTGTATCATGACGACCAGAATTGTACACAGTATTCTAAGTGTAGCCTCACTAGTGAGGTATAAAGGGGTACTATTATTTCTCGCAATCTTGATGCTATCCTCTGTTGATGCGGCCTAGGACTGCATTGGCTTTTTTGGCAGCTGAAACATACTACTGGCTCATATTTAATGGTGGTTCATTAGAACACCTAGATCTGTCTCACAATTACTACTTTGTGCATTTGATTTTTTATTCTATATCTGTGCCTTTTGATTTTTTCTGCCTAAGTTCAGGAAAAAAAAATCTGATTTTCATACATTAAGTGAATCTCTTTACCTCTTGCTTGCAGGTAAGGCATGGCTGTGATGCAACTTGCTGGGGCCCAGGACCAAGTGGTTGTTTACAGACACTATTGCACCGGGCCATTGATGAGAACAGTGAACAGATTGCCTGCTTCTTGATCCGCAGGTCAGGGGAAAAAAAAAACCCTATAGTACAAAAATTTGCAGATTTTTATGGGCGTGATTTATATGACTATTATATAAATCTAGCCATTCTTGGTTTGCTATGGCCCGGTTTTGCTAAAAACCAAGATAAATGCTGGTTTTCAGCAAAACTGTCATAAAACACAACTGTGTCACCATGGGACACTGAACTGCTGCTATAAATGGACTGCCAAGCACCTTACCTGTAGTCACATGACGGGGTGGCTGTTGGAACTTCAGAACTGGGTGGTAAGTATTCCCAGATAAGTCTGTTGCAACATTGAACAGTCACAAGTTGCAGACTACCTCTTTTGCCACTTTAGAGTGATATGGGCTCTGTTTTGCAGGGCCATTTTGTTTTGGCAGTAGAAGAGTCCAGTGCTTTCAAACAGCTCTCTCCCTGCTATCTCCCAGGGTGTTGAGTAGATCCCCAGCTTGGAAACTTGGATCAGCCTGAACAGCAGCTAACTAGTAGTGCTGCAGGAGAGTTCTCACAGCACAGCTCTCTCAATGCCTATAAGTGCCCATTCAGGCTATTTTTCAGGCTATGGCTTTAGTGTTTTTCAGTAATAGCATTAAACTCATATTCAAAAGGAACATAATGATCTGTTGATCAATTGTTTTTTGGGATGGAGGTTTAACACTGTTTGAGAATAATGCTAAAACACAAGCCAAAAAAAGCCTATCACCTCATTCCCTTTAAAAACACCTACAAAAAAGCACTCATGCTGAAGCAAATGCTCTAGCTGGGTGTCAGAATGTATGTCCTCCCCCAGCAGTGGCACTGCCCTCGTTAAGGAGAGTTATTGCTGGAGGTTCTCCTGGTAGCTGGTGAAGCTTGGTTGGAAGCCACCTCTCTATCCTTAAAGATGCCAGTACTTTCTAAATAGGACATTATAATTGGTTGATGTGGTGCAATAACAGGATAGAGATCACTAGTGGGGGCATGCCATTTTATGCAGGTACAGTTCTCTTCCCGTTTGAGGACTGGTGGATATCATTTTAACTTTCCTCCACAAGGAGCAAGTCCCATTTTTCTTACAGTCTGGAATTTTGGATGGTTCAGACTGATCTTTCAATACTACTTTCTTCCCAGTGGCTGTGATGTGAACAGCCCAAGGCAGCCAGGTGCCAATGGAGAGGGTGATGAGGAGGCTCATGATAGGCAGACGCCATTGCACTTGGCAGCTTGCTGGGGACTTGAAGAAACAGTACAATGCCTTCTGGAGTTTGGTGCCAATGTAAATGCACAGGTATGTGAGAAAAGTTGTAACAGTTCAGCTTCTGCTGGCAGCCCTTTGTTTCACTTCTGGTATGCTAATTTCTTTGCATCTGCTCTTTGAATCTTTCCTTATGGACAGTTGCTATAAAACATTCTGGTTCGACATTGTGCTCTGGTTTATCATTTCTGTCAAGAACTGAACCCTTTCCTATAAATCCATCCTTGCTTGCTTATCAGGTCTGTCCTTCAGTTGGAAACTAGCTAAATCCTTTCTATCCTTTAAATTAGGTGAGGCTACAAGTTAAATTGACTCATTTGTCTCACTCTCCTGCAGCTCTTTGTGCTATTTTTGGAAATGTGACCCCCCCATCTATAGTTGTAGAATAAATAACCACATTTACAGGCCACCATTTCTGTTACTTCATAGATACATGCTTGTTAGTTTCAAGTTACATAAGAAATATACAGTTGGGTTTGATTCCGGATAGAGACTGAATTGGGTGGAAACAATAAACATGGTGGTGCTGCATATACAAAAAAACCCTAGGGTTTCCTAGTTCTTTTTTTGGGTTTTAGAAGAAAATGCTGTTTGTTTGTTTGTTTGTTTGTTTTAGCACTTTGAAAATGATGTTAAGTCTCTTTTAGAATTTACATGGCAGTTTTGATGTGCTTCCCGCCTCAAAATGGGAGGAGCCTTGTGAAGTTTTGAAAGGTCTGTTTCAAAGGGCTTGGGGAGTGGAGTCCAAATGGGTTTAGTACCTCAAGTTGTCCATCTGACTTTTCATATTCAGAGCTTCTGTATCTATTACCCATTGTCAGTATTCCTAGTGAATCAATAATAATAACAACAACAACAACAAAATACAAAGACCTACAAATAGAAAATAGAAAGACTGTGGCAAAGGCAAGCAAGGGTAGTACCAATAGTAATAGGCGCCTTGGGTGCAATCCCAAAACAACTGGAGCACCGCTTGAACCACCATTGGCATTGACAAATTCGCCATTAGTCAATTGCAAAAGGTGGCCTTACTAGGAACTGCTTCCATCCTGCGACGATATCTGTAATACCATCAAACATCCACATCTCCCTATCCCAGATCCTTGGGAAGGACTCGATAGGTAGACAAAATGCCAAATCCAGTCTGAACATCTGGCTGACTGTGCGATGATCCATAATAATAATAATAATAAAGTTGGAAGGGACCTTGGAGGTCACCTAGTTCAATCCCCTGCTCAGGCAGGAAACCCTACACCATTTCGGACAAATGGCTGTCCAGTCTCTTCTTAAAAACTTCTAGTGTTAGAGCATTCACCGCTTCTGGAGGCAGGTTGTTCCACTGGTTAATTGTTCTAACTGTCAGGAAGTTTCTCCTTAGTTCTAGGTTGCTTCTCTCCACGATTACTTTCCATCCGTTGCTTCTTGTCCTGCCTTCAGGCGCCAATCTAGCCAATCTGTCCACAAGGCAGACCCTGCGGACACTGGTTATTTATTTTGCACCACTGATTAAACTTGTATTTGCAGGATGCGGAAGGAAAAACCCCAATCCACGTTGCCATTATCAATCAGCACAACAGCATTATCCAGATGATGATCTTGCACTCT